>SNQJ01S0260430.1:1237-12268 GCA_010110895.2 Picea sitchensis | reverse complement strand
TATCCATATTTCACATTTTTCCCAATTTTTCAAACTTTTCAATTAACTTTTACTCTTGAGCTTCATAACTGTTTTCTATCCCTATTTCACATTTTTCCCAATTTTCTTAACCCTCATAATTGTTTTCTATCCCTATATTTTTCCAATTTTCTATGTCCAAATCTTAACTTTTTACTCTTAGACATGAGAGTCATTCTAAGCGTAGCACTTGCAATAATATAATAATATAATGTTACTATAATTTTGACAATAAAATAAGTTCTAAATATATAATTTAGAATATAATAAAATATACATACTTTCCATATTCTATATATGTCACTCTGTAATCTGCAGTCATCATTAAAACATGGTTAGCTACATCATACGCCATCGTATTATAGGTTGAGTATAATTCATAATACTGCATGTGTAAGCACCTTAAAAGGTAGAGTAGAATGAGAGCAACTTCACAGATCTTAGTCTGTAAGTACAAGTCTAGTAACCAATACTTAAACATTTAGATCAGTGAAAGTTCACCTCCAGTCCTATTCTTAATTGCAAAAGTTCTACAGATTTTTCGCTGACGAGACTGAGGTAGGAATTGTTCCGTCTCCAACTCAGAGACGTTAGGGAAATCAAAATAAGAAGATGTTTTATAAAAGAAACTTGTGGCTTCTTTCTCACAGTTTGTAATCCTGAAACAAGAATGATGGAGATGCAGGTTCCATGTAACTTGATACAATCCACCATTGAAGTTGAGACCTGTATAATAATGGGTGACTCCATCCGGCAGCTGTCCAATGGCATTCATTGAAGAGAAAACCCTGTAAAATTTTCTCCATGGGAAGATTCAGTTAAAGAGAACTCCCAAAGTTTTCTATAGAACTCAAGAAATCTCCATAAACGGCATGGATTTCGATTTTGTTATGATAGGAAACCAAGATGCACAAAATTAGGTAACCGACGATGCAGGAACCGCCGTCCCAATCTGAACGACAATGATCTCCGTCAAATTTTCAGGTATGGTTAGACTTTTAGAATAATTTAAGTTTCATACACATTGAAACTTTTCCTAAACAAATTATCAATTAAAATTTCATATTAATCAAAATTTCGATATTCTAATGGAAAATAATTAAAATAATAAAAAAATAAAAAATAGTATATATATATATATATATTAAAAATATATGGTTTGAATTTGTTTTTGTTTATATTTATCTTAGCTTTAATTAATAGATAACTAAAACAATGTAGTGGTTAAGGAGGTCACAATATATTAAAAATATATTAATATTTTTTTAATGCTAATACTAATGTATTAAACAAACCAGCATAAATTCATCTTAAATCCATCAAATACAAAAAATCAAATTTCTTGAAATGAAAACCTTTTTTAAAATGTAAAACTTTAAAAATAGAATTTACAAAAGAATTGATCCTCTCCTTTTTTGATAAATCAGAATTAATATAAATATATACTAATTAAATATAAATAAGAGATAAATAATTATCATCTAATTAAATTATTTTATTAAAATTATATTTTGTTTAGGATCGAAAGTCAAGAAATTAATATAAATATATACTAATTAAATATAAATAAGAGATAAATGATTATCATCTAATTAAATTATTTTATTAAAAATTATGTTTTGTTTTTTCTTAAAACCTCATCATATCATATTATTGAATAAAACTTTTATAAAATTAATATTGATTATTACATGTTTTAAACTTACTTGACAATACATTTAAAGTTGACAAAGATAAAAATTAATCTTATTCAATTATATTGAGTGAATTACAATTAAACAAAATAATTTTTAAAATAAATTTAATTATTAATTAATTATAATTAAAAAAATTAGAAAATATTTTTTAATACTTATTAAATTAATAAAAAATAATACGTACCAATCCCTATGGAAGAGATATAACGAACCAACCTTCACAAATGTAAAATTATACTTTTAGAAAACGCTAAATTGTTGGACAAACATGAGAGCAACGTGAAAATGTGTAACCTGGAGAGAAAATGAAAAGCTGAGAAAAAGGTCCGTCCGTATGAGTTGTAGCAAAGCCATAAGTGGGTATGAGTTATGGGTTGGAGCATGGAGTTTAAATGTCATAAGTATATGGGAGAGACTTGCATTTTTATTATAAATGTGGGATGGGTTGAGTAAGGAGTTTAAATGTCATATCGAGGGGTTTGTATTTTTGTGATAAATGTGTGAGAGAAAATTAAGAAAATTTATTTTTATAAAAAAATTAAAATTAATAGAAATGATAGAAGTTAGTAATGAATAAGTTATTTTTAATTAAGTTTTTCAGCAATATGCAACATACTATCATTTTGATTTTTGTTAGATGTTTTTGGGTCTTAGTCATTAGCATGTTTCCTTGCATTTGTGGAACATTAATTCTTAGTCAATGAGAAGGAGTTTTATATGATATTTACTCAAAGGGGTTTCAACCTAGATAGTATCACTAAGAGGGGTAAGCTAGCACTTCTGAGGAAATGGAATGATGGGTTAATCTCGAGGCACCGAGCTTCATCCATAGAATGCTGACTAAATACCCCTCGAGAATCTCCTCCTTCACCCAGTGACTACTCAAATTAGCCTTGGATTCTGCATTGCGACTTAAATTAGCAGTCTTAAACCAGAGCTTTATTTTGAATTTTTGAAATTTGAATGAAACCTCCATTTTATTTAACATGGACGAGCCAGAAAGAGCGGTAGAAATTAAATCCACAGCCACAGGATATGAAGCATAGTTGTTGGGCTAGACGCTTCAGAGGAATTGGGCAACGCCATGGGGAAAATCCATTGCACAAATCAGAAAAAGTTCGCTTGCCCGTTCTAGACAAGTTTGTGGGATCCAAAATCGATCCCGAGGGCAACGAATTCGAGCTCATCACGTTCGACATAGGTAGGCGCATCTATGTGGGCACTCGTGTGGGGATTACAATGGTGGAAACTATGGGCTTGATTTCATATGTGGAAAGATCGTGGAAAGATTCATGGGTGCCCATTTGAATCTCAATAAAAGCATTATTCCCCAGATAAAATCATTTTTTCCCAGTGATTGTATGATTGGGACTTCAGCAGCTCCAATGTATCTTCCCTCTCATTGCTTCACAAACCAAGATTCCCAAGGAAAACACAGAAGCTTATGTTGATTAAGGTTGGTTGTCATTGATGTCAACCCTTGAAGAAAGACAGAGTAGCACAAAGGTTTGGGTAATGGACCCAATAGTGTTTGATGTAAATGAAGAAGCTCATTATTGTTTTGTCATGGTTGATAGAAGTAAATATGGATGAACTCAAAGTGGTCCCCTTACTTGGTGGTGAAAGCCCTCACGGGAAGACACTTTGTGGATTAATAGAACCCATGCTTAATTGTGGAATAATGAGATGAAGAGGTAGATTTGTCGAGGGAAAATATCCTAGATGGATAGTTCTTGTCATGTGTGTATTTCAGTGGTATGTGGAGCGTCCACACACCAATTTCTCTCCACCGGTTAGAGAGTTATGGCCATAGCGAGGAGTTGGAGACCAGGGTTTGGGTAATGGTTGATTTGTTTGATGAGTAGCAGTGTAATTATGATATATTTTAGGATATTATCTATCCCAAAGGTCAAAGTAATCAAGTGGTTTAAGATATTTTGAAATAAATAATAAAGTGAAGTGATGAGTGTATTGCGAATTCAAAGTGAATACAAAATAAATTATTTCAATAATAATTTTAATGGAGAAATTAAGAAGTGGACCAACCCTAAAGGCAGGAAGGTGGAATTGATGTGACCTAGAATATGTTTTTAAAGGAAGCTACTTGAAATTATAAATAAGAGGAAAAAATCTCATTTAGAATCACTTGAGGCATATTGAATATTTCCATTGTGAGTTTAGGGCCTTCAAATGATATCTCAGCCGAAATTATGAGGAAATTGAAAAAAAGAAGGCCGAAATGTAAGGAAGGATAAATTCTTTTGATGGTGCTTTCTAAAGGTATCTTATTTTCAGGTCATCTCACCATTTTACTATAACGTTTTTCTATAATGATTCAGATCCTGGAATTTCTATGCAAGTGAAAAACATATCCAAGTATGCAATGGTTAAAGAATTCATCTTGTGGGTCGTTGTATTTTAGAGTTACACTCCATGGAAAATAGGGTTGTAGCCGGTCATTGTCAAAATCAGGTGTTTCGGGTAAAACGTCATAACTTCTTCATGAATCAATTTAGTGAGACAAAATTTGTTGGTTAGGGTACAGTCCTGTAGTATGTTGTGTAATAGTTTCAGATCATTTCATCAAATATTTTGTGTGGGGCACATATACAAGGTCTCTCTCTAGAATAATCAGAATTCAGAAGGTATGTCATTTTGCTATAACTCCTTTTCTGAGGTTCCAAGTAATGCCACTTGGAGGAATTGCATTAAAAACAACGTGAACATGGTGTGTCAGTTTCATATCTTTATACATTCTGAGGTTCAAGTTACTGATTATTTTAAGTTAGGGTTGTTGACTAATACAAAGCATGTGAGACTAAAGAAAAGTTTGATGAAAATGCTAGTCTCTTGTTTTAAAGTTAAATGAGTTTAGAATGTGATCATATACACGGGTCTATTATGGACCTAAAAATCATATTGGATGATAAAATTGATGAGGGCTTTTAGTTTGTGGCACATGTTGGGTACATAGTTGAGACAAGTAGTTAATGAGTTGACATACATGAAGTGTATATTGATGATGCTGATATATTGATGATTAATAGTTGATAGGTAGTTGACACATGATTGGAACATGATTTTATAGTGCAGTTGATTACAAGTTAGTGCGTGGTTGATGCAATTGTTTATAGATACGAGGTTGATTACAGTTTGGTGCATAGTTGATGCCTTGTTTATAATACAGTTGTATGCAATTTGATGCATGGTTGACCATGGTTTGGACTATTAGTAGGAGGTTCTGAGAGGTATATCTCTATCTCCACGGTATTAGTGTGGCCAGTGGTTCCATCATTCCTAGTCTACCATGGTGTGAGGACAGGGCAGGGCGATTGGTTGTAACCACCTATACAGTTGCTCGTCCGAACATTGGGGGTTATAGCCTCCTTATGGTTGTAACCCAGAGAGATTTGAGGAGTTGGAGCTTCCCTGAGGTTGTAATACATGAGAAACTAGGGGGTTGGAGCCTCCTTCGATTCTTGACTGAAAAACAAAAGGAAGTTGGTGCTTCAGTAAGGTGCTGTAATTCTTCAAGACATATAAGAAAAATTACATGGTTTTCTCTGATTTGGGTTTCCACGATAAAACATTAGTTATCTTGGCTGTGTATGTGTGTATTTGTTTATTTATTAAATAATAATTCTACATTGACATTTGAAGAAAAGTTATAAGTACGTTATTCTTATTCTACCCCTCTCGGTAATCCAACAGCTTCCATATCATAGACGACGGAGTTGCAGCTGACGATCCAGTAAGTCGTTCTTAAATATTTCTCAATCACAATCTCTTAGTTAGTTTCTATGATTGAAATTTAAATTTTGAAAGTTATTGTGTAACAGTTTTGTCTGAGACATTGTGCAGTTAATTTGTTGTTGTCTAAAATATTTTTTCATACATCACTTGTGATAAACCATCTGATGAATGAGGTTCTCACCTGCAAAAAAAATCCACCACAGAATGACTGGAGCAAGTGTTTGGTTCTTTCTCTTGGAACAGGACAAAATATAGCTGGTTACAATGCTACGGACACTGCAAAATGGGGCTTATTTGGATGGTTAACTAGGGATGGTAAAGTGCCTTTAATTGATATCTTAATGCAATGCCTAATAAACATTGATAGTTGATTATGGTTTCAATCCATTTGAAATAGAAAGTTGGGTGTTGGAAAGAGTCCGAAAACTTTAGTTGCACAACTGTGTGTTCGAAGATGTAGTTTGTTCGAACTTATTGAAAGTAGGTTATGATTTAGATTTTATGAAATAAAGAGATAAATTGCGGAAAATAGCTATGGAAGTCGAGGTAGCTTTGCGATGCGAAACAGAGGGGAAGCCTCACAGCAGTTGACTTACGGTTATTAGTGAACCAATGGAGTTGTTTCATATTATTTTGTTTCCTGAGACTCTGACCGGGCTTTCCTTTTCCAATGGCTGACTTTTATGAGGAGACTATTGAAGGGATGAAGATGTGGAACTAGTAAATTGAATTTTTTTTCATTGTTAAGGTGTAGTGTGGAAGTCGGGTAGACTACCACAACCTACCAAGTGAAAAGTTGTGTTGCTTTGCTTTGGGATTTACATTCAAAGGTGGACTGATGAAAATTTTAGTTTATGAAATAATTGATTGTCAAAGTCCCCTTTGGTGGCTATGGACACCCACATCATCAATGTAAACCAACTTACAAAAGCAATTCTAGGTTCTTTGTTCATTAAACATATGTGTATCCATATTAGCGCTTTCTAATCAATAATTAAACCATGTATGGAGCGTTGACCAGATTTCACTATTCTAGATCCCTGGTCAAGTATTTGTAGAAATCAATCAACAGCATAAAACCCTAATCTAAAGTTTTAATGGATTTTCTTGTTTCACCAAACATTTATGACAACTAGGGTTTGGGTTTTTCCCTAAGCTTGTGTGTCTCTATGCGACACTCTAGAAATATGTCATGAAAGTAGTAGACCTTAGAAAATATTAGACATGGAAAAACAAATGTATTATATTTTTATGGTGATTCCATGTTGATCAATGCCTTATCCAAGGGATATTGAGTCAAAACAATGGAATGCAGGGTTCAATTATGAAGCATACTTAAATTGAAAGGGTTAGGAAGGGTGCAACCACACTTTTAACACCTTATTATGGGAGCAATAGTCACCTCTTACATTTTTGTTTTAGGGATGGTGTCCTCAGGGAAGAATAGCCCCGTGTTGGGTGGAAAATTATGATTACAAAGAAGTTTTGAAAACAATTATTTATGCCAGATTTGTTGATGTATAATAGGTTATGTTACCTTCCATATTTATTTATTCTAGAGACTTAAAAATCATTCAAATTTATTAGAGATGATTGAGATTTTATGTAGTTACATCTAGCCATTCATTAAATACAATATAAGGTGAGGTTGACAATTATTTGATTTTTCTTGACTTATATTTTATGGGAGAGGATGCTAGGTTGTTTCTTGATTTTTATTGATGTCTTTGTGAAAATATTATAAAAATTTATCCAATTTGTTCACCCCCGATATTTCTAAGTGATTGATAAAATGTTAAGGGATGGTGCCCTATTTTGTAAGGGAAGGTACCCTATTTTCATATTGAATTGCTTATAGGAAAGTTCACAGATTGTTAAGCTCATTTTGTTGATATAATTAAAAAACTATATGTGTAATTCATTGTCAGATAGCATTCCTTTTGAGCTCTACATTAATCTTCAAAAGTTGAAGTATCATGATATTAGTTCCAACATATTTTATGGAACATTCACCCCCATGTTGGATTTTTCGAATTTGTTATACTTGGATGCCACTAAAAATTTCTTCTCTAGTTGTTTCCCAAATTTCTTAGTGATATTTCCAATGGCATCTATGGACCAATACCACTATAGATTTGTCATGCCAAGATCCTAGTCTATCTCTCTACCACTAGATCAATTTATAGTTACAACAGATGACACTTTCTACTAACATGCTACGTGCTCTACCAAAAAGGAAGTCTTTATGCACTAAGTTGAATATTTGTTGTAAAGCTTTCTGAACATAAACTGTGTAGACAATTTTCAAATGTCAAACTTTTGAGTGGACACTCCACCCATAATTGAATAATAATAAAAGTGTATGTGAAAGAATGGATTTGTAGGGTAAGCACGACTCATTGAGAGAAGAAGAAAACATTGTGAAAGAATAATAAGTAATAAAATTAAAATAAAGGGATCCTAGTGTATTAAGAAATATTAAAAATTAAAAATTAAAATAAAGGGATATTTATAATAAGACCATGGAGAATATTAAAGAAGAGATCTCAAACAAGTTAAACATTCATCAAGATTAAATTAGTTATGTTGGAATAACACCAATAATATTGATTAGTTATGTTGGAATAACACCAATTGCTATGAGAGAGAGCAAAATAATAAGAAGATCTTTAAGAAATTTGTTAAGAAAGAAATAGGTAAAATTAATAAATAATAATAATTGAGAAAAGCTTAAAATAAGCAATAAGTTACTAGTACCAATAATAAAAAAGAATAGGGGTGAGGGAATTAAGACATGGAATTTGTAGATTAAAATGAAATTAAATCAAAGATATTAATTTAAAAGAATAGGTCTAATGATGAGAGGCAATGTATGAGAGAAGAGATAAGGTGTGAAAGAATAATGAATTAAGAAAAAATTAAAATAAGGAATCTAACCATTTAGTAAGAAATATTAAAAATTAAAATTAAAATAAAGGGATGTTGATAATAAGTTCCCCATGGAGAATATTAAAAGAAGAGATCTCCAACAAGTTAACCATTGATCAAGATTGGATTAGTTATGTTTGTTACCAACTATTATTAGGGAGAGAGAGGAAAATAATAAGAAGATATTTTAATAAATTTGTTAAAAGAAAGAGAATAGGTAAAAATAATAAATAATGAGTATTAAGGAAACATAAAATAAAAAATAAGTTACCAATACCAATAATAAGTTATTGATACCAATAATAAGAAGAAAGGCAAGGATAGAGGTCAGAGGTAGAATGAGGATGGAAAATCCACTAGAATTTAGAAATAAAGGTGAAATTAAACAAAGAAATTTAATTTAAAGAATAGGTCTAATGATCTAGACAATGTATGACAAGCTTCCTTGATTGGTTGATCTAAACAATGTATGACGAGCTTCCATGATTGGTTGAGTTAGTAGCCATCTTCACGAGTGCTTCTTGAATGATAGGAGAGGAATAGTGGGGCATGGGGGGCCAAGAATATGGTTTGTTCAAATCAAATTAGGTGATTAGATTTAAAGGAGTGTTCTACAATAGCTGACTTAGTGATCCAATTATGGGTTGTGTCATCTATTTCTCTTTGAGATGGGCTTTAAAAGATCGGTCAATTTGGCCTATGTATGACTTGCCACAAGAGCACAAATATTGGTAGATTGTGGGCCAAGCATTGAGTCAGATTTTTCCTTATCTATTTTGAATAATTACTTAAGAGTTTTACAGGGTTTGAAGTTTTGATATTCTTTTTTACAAGAATTTTTGAAATATGATCAATGGTACCCTGAATGTATGGTAATAAGTGATGAAAGGCAATTTGGAGATAGACTCTCAATAAATAGGCATTTGTATTCCATGTCAAAGAAGTTGGTCACTGATACTAAAGAAATATTTCAAGATGAAATATCTATTACTAATTTCGACATGCCAATAATTCCTTCTCTACAAGATCATGTACATTTGGTTATTGCAAATTCTAAGGCATGTCTCAAACAAAACGATATGTTTTGAAGATGCATAGAAGTGTTATTTCACAATCTAATGACGGTTCTAGAAAGGATGGCGCTCAATTTCCTCTAGTTGTTGCCTTGAGGGAATCCTTTAGTTGCAAGGATGGTACCCTGAATGTATGGTAATAAGTGATGAAAGGCAATTTGGAGATAGACTCTCAATAAATAGGCATTTGTATTCCATGTCAAAGAAGTTGGTCACTGATACTAAAGAAATATTTCAAGATGAAATATCTATTACTAATTTCGACATGCCAATAATTCCTTCTCTACAAGATCATGTACATTTGGTTATTGCAAATTCTAAGGCATGTCTCAAACAAAACGATATGTTCTGAAGATGCATAGAAGTGTTATTTCACAATCTAATGACGGTTCTAGAAAGGATGGCGCTCAATTTCCTCTAGTTGTTGCCTTGAGGGAATCCTTTAGTTGCAAGGAGATATTGTGTCAATTAATTCTAAAACTTTATGAAGTGCATCTAATACGATCTCAATTGGAAGAAGAAATGAGGACCTCAAAGAGAAAAAATCATCTTCGAGATAAAATCTTAACATGGTCATCTTTAAAGGTAAGGAATTGGTTCAACAACATGATGGGCCAAAACAAATATTGGTTGAAAATTCAAATCAACTAGAGGTGTTGGCAATAACTCCATGTTAAAATTGTTGCAACACATGAGGATGAGGCCAAGATCAAACCATATGAGAGGATGGAGAATAGGTCGAGGCACGAGATTAAAAGTTTCTCATTTCTTGAATTCAACTAATAGTCTTTGAGAATACTTTCTCCATATAGAATCCATTCTTCAAAAAAAGAAATTTTGGAGAAGGCATCATTGATTTACATTCTATATTTTAAAAACATTCTCATTTCTAAGACTCTTGTGTTAAATACTAGAACATTCCATTGTATTATCACTAACAAAAAACATACCAAGATTATCAAAACCCTATACTTCTATTGTGTGTCAAGGTTCGTTCCCAAATGCATTTTCTACAAAACTTTTCATTGACGATGGCATGAAATGATGCATTTAACACCTTAGAAATAACATTATTGAAGGGCATGCAATATTTGACTTTCTATATGGTAATGTTTATGGTGCAAGTTTGCTAAGAAATGGATATATATATATAAAAAAAATATTTCAGCATCTTAAATGCACAAATATATATGTTAGATATTTTTTTCTTGAATACTACTTTAAACCCCAAACCCTATGCTTATTTCTCATAGCAATGTATTCGCTTATAGTTGCATTGCTTGTTCCATCCCTATAATTTATTTAAGAAAACTTTTAATAATATCACAATGACCAAGTTTTAGATATGTTGGTATGCTTGACTTCCAAATGTTGTGTGCTATCTAACTAAATCCTAACATGGGTGATTTCTACAGTGCCACCTAACATAAAAGAAACCTACATATATTATTTGATCTCTTTAAGAGAAGCAATCAATTGCATCCATTGCATTGGGTTCTACTAATTGGCATCCTAGCTATGGTTTGGATGATATCTACAATATTAGATGCATTAAAAATCTT
>SNQJ01S0260429.1:0-12268 GCA_010110895.2 Picea sitchensis | reverse complement strand
AACATTATTAAAACTTCAGAATTTTATCACTGAATGAAAACTATAATTCAACCAGTTTGATCTTCTCGCTCAGAGACACAGGAGACCCCTGAAATTCCTCCTTGTGTCTAAGATACAGGAGCAGCAAAAACTAATAGATTACCTGGACTATTAAGTAATCGCGCAGAATGTATAAAATTCGCAGAGAAGAGAAGCAGCAGAGGCCACCACTGAGTCGCAATGCAGGCAGCTGTTGTAGAAATTTTTCTGAGCCTGTATGTACGCCCCATGCTTTATTTTTCTCAGCGGGCTATACTCTCGATCTCCAAGCTCTTTTGAACAATCGATTGAATCGATCAAAGTCCATATAACAAGCGCCTCCCAATACCAACAAACGTCTGAATTGAATGAGAGGTATCGAGGTAGCAATAAAATTTCCATTAACTTCTCGACTGAGATCAGTTAAGAGCATTGTCCCATGCGCTGATCAACGGCATCCAGACAAAACCCTGGCCAATCAAACGCCGCTGTGAATGAATATTTGAGCAGGTGCCACTGTGGGCTCCATTGTGAGGCGATTGGGATTGTGTGTGCAGGAAAGATGGTGAATGTTTCGCAAGAGACAAGGGATAACATGTGTAGAAGCGATCGTCCGAATCAATGAATAAATTGCTGAGCCAATGAAGTGCGTAACGGCTCCAAAGTACAGGAAAACAACAAATGGCGACAGGATTTGAACCCTCGGCCGACGGCAGGATCCCGGATCGCAGGGACCCGACTACGTGTGGCGTTTCAGAGGTATTTTCGGCGCTTAAGGTATTTAGTTTGTCTATATTCATCTGATATTACGACACTGCCAGCGGCAATGCATGGATTTTATTGTTGGTGTTTTACGTCTAAAAATTTAACGGGAACTCGTCTCTAAAACTCTGAAGCACCCATTTCATTTCTTCACCTGAATTTGATATGTGATTGACGACATCAATTGAATGTGAAATATATGGTCTTAATCATTTCATCGCATACAAGAGATTCCCCACTGAAATGACACACAATATACAAGACATAACCATTTCTTCTTTATAAACATGACCTAAACTTGAAGAAAACTTATAATGGAAAGCAACAGGGATATTAACATGTTTCACAATATTCATACTGAACTTCATCACTATCGATTTATATTGTGATAAGCACAACTTACCATGTATATTGTCTCTATGTATCTCTGTGCTCAAAATTTGTTTTTCTGCTCCTTGATCCTTGATCTGAAATATCATGTCCAACTGAGCCTTTATCTTACTGATCTCAACCATGCTTCAGCTTGCAATGAGCATATCATCAGTAAACAACATCAGGATAGTGAATGTACTATTAACATTATAGTCATACTTACCCATTGAAAAATGTTGGCTCGCCATGAAGGATTCAAACCTCTTGTGCAGTTTCATGGGTACCATTAGACCATACAATGAATCCTCTAGCATGCAAACAAATCCTTTGCTGCAATCTTGAAACAACCCTTCTGGTTTTTCCACACATACTATATCTTTGTTAAAGATGTTTTTTTGGGCGGTAGGATCCCACACTCTACATCCCTTTTCTCTGTCATCATAACTAGCAGAGATGTGAAACAAGCAGGAATTCCGAAATAAAATTCTAAGTCTAGAAATAATTTACTACTTACCAGTACCTGCAACTCTTTCTTGCTCATATGACCTTGTTGCTTCTGCCATAAACAAGAAGCTACATCTCTCACCTCATATGCGACTTCAATACTGCCTTTTGAATTATAAAGGTTATCAATCTTTGTTGCCTTCATCACTACTAAACTATCTTTCGACACTTTGCATGATCCACCTTGACCTGTATACTTATATCCACCAAAATCCAAAACCCCTAATGAAATCAAATTCAGCTAAAGCTCGGGTACATATCTAGCATCCATTAATTCTATAACAATAGCATCAAACATCTTGATTCTAATACTGCCAACCCCAACAGTTCTACAAGGAATACCATTTCCCATAAACAATACACCCTCATCAAGAAATTGGTAAGAAATGAATTGGTTTCTATGTGAGCACATGTTGTGGGAGGCGCCATAATCTAACTGCAATTATTCCTGCTATTGTAAACTACTAGAAACCGATAAAAATTCATCAGTCATACCTGAATTTGTTGCAGCCAAATTAGCTTCCTTTTTAGATTTCTCCTCACATTCTTTTCTTTTCTAGCAGTCTTTCTTGATATACCCTATTTTTCCACAGTACCAACATTTTGCTAGATATCCTTTCTTCTTCTTGACTTAGATGGTGAAGAACATCTTTGATTCTTCTCTTTGGGATGACCTTTGATCACCATCGCCTTTGAAGTTGAGGTTTCTTGACTAGATTTTCTCCTCATCTCCTCAGCCAACAAAGCTCCCACAACAAAGTCATAATCTAAAACATCTATTGAGCTAAAGCTAATAGAGGTGAGCTAAAGCTAATAGAGGTGACTAAATTATCCCAAGACTCAGGAAACAAACACAATAGTGTAATAGCCTTATCTTCATCTTCGAGTTTAACTTCTATACAAGTCAATTGAACTATAAGGGTATTAAAGGTATTTAAATGATCAACAACTTTCATACCTTCTTTCATCCACAAACTCTATAATTGCTTCTTCAAGTAGATTATGCTCGCCAAGGTCTTCGTCATATAGAGACTTCCCATCTTACTCCATAAGCCTGTTGTTGTATCCTCTCCTATGATATTAAATAGAACGTCATCTGCCATACATAGATAAATGGTATTGTGTTCTCTGGTGTCCATATCTTCCCATTCCTCGTTTGTCATGCTTGTCGTTTTCTTTGTCCTTCACGACAACTCATTTTTCAACCCTTATAGCACCAATCGATCCCGCATCTTGACCTTCCACAATTTGAAATTGTTCTTCCCATTAAATTTCTTGATCTCAAATTTCAAACTCTGCACTTTTGCCATTAACACAAAAGCGCCCAATATCACTACTAATAAGATGAACTTTTTATTTATTATGGAAGATCATTTTTTATTGTTCAAAGTGAACTCCAAAAAATAGTAATTAAAAAAGTTTAAAGAAAAAATATTTAAAATAAATATACCAAAAAAAATCTTTAAATAAAACCAACGCTCACCTCAAATAATTCATAAAAGAAAAACTTTATACTTCCACTCCACATAATATTACGCTACATGCACCTATAAAGGTAATCCTTAAAAAAAAAAATTAAAAGAACATCCTCCATAAAATTTCGTCCATAAGAGGATGATCCCCGTCTAGTATGGTCCTTGCATCTAGGACGCTCCTCTAGACACCTACAGACCCTGTCTCGACGCTCCTCTATGCTGGTACAGGGCACGTCTCTCCAATGACGCTTCACATGCTTTTCACCAGGGGCGGCCGGATGTGGAAAATTTAGTTTCTTAAGGCATGAAGCAGGGGACGCTCCTCCAACACTCCTTAGGAAGCGTCTAGGTAAAAGAAAAGACACCCTTTGAAAGGAATGCGACTTCACATGTTAAATCTCTTCCAAACGCTTTTGAGCTTAAGTAGATTATTTTGGCTAAGCTTGATGTACCTGCTATGATACGCAATAGAAGCATAAATTAATGAGATTTAAATGAAACAAATTATAATATATAGACAATAGCAATTACACAAATTATAATATATAGACAATAGCAATTACACAAATTAACATAATAATTTTATGTGATAAAACCTTATAAAAAAATATTCATGAGACAATGATATTTGATTTATTAATCATTCAAGAGACATATTACATCAACCAAACCAAGATTATCACTCACATTCAACCAGATCTACTTCTATAGATTTACATAGATTTATAAGAACTTTTAAACAATTATATAAAACTGATTATATTAATATAGATCCAAAAATTAAGTGATTTGTTATAACAACAAACTAATTTAAAAGAGTCACTATATCTACTACAATCCATAAAATCTTGGAAAATTGATTGGCATATCTCAAATGAAGTGAATTTTGAGGTTTTTTCAATAAGATAGTAAGTAATGGAAAATGACAATATGCATTGACAAAGTGGTTGATGGGAGTTTTTGTATATATAAATTTTTATAATTAATAGTTTACGTTTACATATGATCGCTTTGAAAGGTGGTAGGTTGGAGGTTGCAAGGAACGAAGGTGTACATTTGTCCACATGTGCCCCTTTATCCACTTAATTTTTTTTTCTCAAATACACATTTTCAGATTTTGCTCTTTTATAAAATGTGTTTATTTATAATTTTTATTTTTTAAAAATTAAATAATAAAAAAGAAAAATAATTTTAAAAATTGATTTTTATATTTTCTTCATTAAAAATGAATTTATCTGTTACAAAATTTGGAATGTTTATGAAGATGATAAATAAATCATTAAAAATTATTAGTAAAAACATTTAATAAATTATATGAGAGTAATCATAAACATTTATGAAATGTATTATAAATTATATAAATATTTAGTGAAAATTTAATAAAATTTGAAAGTTATTAATATTTATTTTATAACTTTTTAATATGATTTAAAATGTTAAGATAATGTTTAATAAGGATTTAAAAATGTTAAAGATAATGTATTCATGTTTATATATATATATATATATATATATATATATATATATATATATATATATATATATAGTGGTTATGTGAGTTAAATCGATTGTTAACCTAGGTGAATTCTCACATGTAAGTGACATGTTGAGCTCTTAATGAGTATATTATTTATTGTAATGACTTGAGTGTTGTTGTTGGATAGCTTTAAAATCATTTATAAAAATAAAATATATAAATAAGTTTAATAATTATAAAGGTATTTTGTGAGGAGGAAGATTCCGGGAATCACATTCCTAGTCTCTACTCCATATTCCACCGAATTCAAATTTCTCTTCAAAAATTTGAGAATGTGTATTTTTTACATATCTTCTGACACAACAACTCCTTGATAGACTAGGAGGCTGACTTTACTATAAAGAGTAAAATTGGGGACTTTTACATCAATGGTGATTTAGTTTTTATGCATATACCCTAATGATCCCCCCTCATTTATTAATAATTCTATGGAAACTCCACATGGCCACCACCTCCCTCGACCACTTCATGCAACCGTGAAGTCTACTGTCATATTACATTAACCTCACTTATTTGGTCTTTGTGTTTAATCCCTTCTCATGTTTTCTCTCGACTGGATGTGGGATTTCCATGCATGCCATGGATATGATTGATTGTATCAGTAATCATGATTGTGAATGGGTTTTGGTAGAGATGGGACTATCTATTGTGGCTTTAATCTCACATGCACAACTTGGTGTATTGGGAAAGCAAATGCGCAAAAGATAGGTCTATCAAGGACAATGGTAGAGGTTTAGAATATGGTGGTAGGATGGTCCTTCAAGGATGAAACCATTGGGAACGAAACAATGAGTGGCTCTGTCTCCCCTATGGAAATGAGCGGGATAGGGAAAGGCATGATGAGGGAAAAGGAAGCAAACAAAACTGACCTAAAACAAAGGAAATAGAAAGGCAAGATTTATAATGGATATTTATCCAAGGCATAAAAAAATCCAACATACAAGGTAATCTCTTTCCATATAGGTGACTAGGTTTAGTACATGAAGGACCGTGTAGTCATAGGGAAATTCCTAGGCATCTAGCCATTAGAGAATTCTCTTATAGGGTGGATGGAATCAAGATGGAAGGTTAGGGGGAAAATCAACCTGAAACAAGGTTTGAAGGGGTTCTTCACAACGATCTTCTCATGCTTGGAAGACAAGGAAAAATTATTCGAGGAAGGGCCATACTTGTTTAACTTGAAGGGGCTACAATTATGCTACTGGTTGAAAAGATTCAGTCTAGAGAAGGAAGATTTCATAGTAGCTCCATCCTGGATAAGAATGTACTCTTTTCCTCAGGAGTTTTGGGAAAAAGAAACACTTAAGGGCATAGGCAACACCCTGGCATCCTTTTTCAATATCTCAAAGGTCACAAAACAAGGGTATTTCACCTTGTATGCCCATAATTGTGTTTACATGGATGTATCAAGAGCCCTCCTGGAGGCTATAGCTATCAAATTCTAATACTTGAAATGGAGCTAGCCATTGGACTATGAACATATACCATTCAAATGTCACAAATTACATGAGCACATTCATTTGTTGCATGATTACCCATTGAATATATAGGAAAAAGAATGACAAAGGAAAGTAAATAGAATACCCTAAAGGATTCACCAAGGTCTCTAGCAAAAGGAAATTATGCAGAAAAATGACCACATCTATAGGCATAGCACCGATAGTCAACAATAAAAAATTTCAAATGCTAGCATAGATAAAGGAGGATGTAATGGTCAATAACCAATGATTCAATGGAAAAAACCATAGATAAGGATAGTAGAAAAAAAAACAAGGAGAACTTAAAATGCCAGAAAACAAAGAAAGAAGAGACTAAACTACAAAACCCAACAAGAGAAGAAGAGGATAAGGATATGGAACCAAAATAGACAATGAACCAAGCGAATGAGCAAGAGGATCAGTAGGTGTTCTGAGATCTTTTCATCGAGTGACTTATAAAGAATTGCATTAAATGAACATAAATTAAAGTGCACCATTAAAGAAGGAAAAACTCAATAATGAAGAGACATAAGCATCAAATCTGAACAAAAAAAATTGATAACGGAGTTCATCCTTGGTGGACTACATCTCTGGTTCCTTCTCTCAAATGGGTAGGCTTTTTCATTAACTCGACAAAAGAATTTGGAAAAATACATACGTATACCTCATTCTGAAATCAAGATGGAGAAGTATTTCTCAGATCAGAAAACAGACAACACCAATGAATTCTTGGCGTCGAATTACCCAAAAATGTTTGTCTCCATGCCTCGATCCGACTCTGGCATTCCCAGGCCCAAGAGGAATTATGTCTCGGTTTTTGTGCCCTGCAACCTGTAATAAATGTTGAGTACTTTTCCTCGATCTACGTGCCCATCTGTACCCACGCATGCCCTCCTCCATCACTAGGTGGATGCATGTTTTAAGTAATAAACACGACATTGTTAAAATGTGGGGTTGTTGGTCCACTGGTTACAAAGCATATATTAAGGCGTTTATAAGGGGGGAGGTCTTGGGGTCAAGCCCGTTGGCCTCCCCTTTTGGCCTGACCATTGCAACTTATATATATATTTGAATATATTTCATTCCACTACTTTGGCGATGGTTCTATCTGTTGGTCGATTTCTAGATTTGGCGGGGTCCCGCCAAATTTGGCAGACCCACCAAATCTTATTTTTTTGAATTTTCGATCACGGGTTGTCATTGGGCATTTTCCCACTACCACGTGGCATCCCATGATTAGGCCACATGGAAACCACCTATTGGACCACGTCAACCACTATACCATCAGCTTGCCACATCAGCACCACATCACTATAGGGATTGCCACTTCATATGCCAACTCATCCTTCCACGTCAGCACCACATCACTATATGAAATGCCACGTGGCACAATTCTATTGGTCCACAAAATGACCTAGAAATGCCAAATATCAGTGACATGTGGCAGCCTCTAGTGTTGCCATGTCACCATGGTAACGTCATGTTGATGTCATCATGACACATGTCACCTCTTGCTCATGCCATGTATGTTGTACAGATGTTGATGTCATCTGTACAGATGCTGACATCAGCAGTACAGATGCTGACTCATCCCACTACTGACTTGGCTAGGTTGATCAAACTTTGAATGTGAATATCTTTCGATCCGTAACTCCATTTTGATGAGTTGTTTGTGCTATTGGAAATATTATGACGCGCTCTTCATGATGATGTCATTTTCACTGAGTTTTGAGAACTTTGAATTTTTTCCCTTTCTCTGTTTGTTAAGGCCATTATGAGCATCTTTATCTTCTTCTGCAAGTTTTGAGTTGTTCTTAGTCTTATCTGGATCCTTTCTAGATCATGCCTTCCCACTGAGAGATTTTTGGACCACCAAAAGCTTTCATCATTCAACAGATAAGTGAGGGAAGAGTTCCCTCATATTGTCCTTCTCAATCCACTTTGCTTGCTTGGATGTGTTCCCTTTAATCCTACTCGAATATAATCAACATCAACCCTACGTGAAGTCCTCGTCCTTTTATCCAGGATGATATCTTCCTTTAACTCATTCAAGCACTCAGGAGAAAACTCATCAACTGAAAGTATTGAAACTTCCTCATCTTGATCCATGATCATGGGAGGCTAAAAAAGTTTCAAGTTCTCTACATTACAACTGAGTAAATCTACATATAAGTTGGAAGATATAGACGAAAAGAATTGGTACCACTTTTCTCCAAAATAATGAATGGGCTTGAGTTTCTTGCCTTCACCCTTTAATCTCTCTTTGCTTATGTGAAGCCATACCCGATCTCCAACCTGGAACTGATGATCAACCCTGTGCTTGTCATGTCGAGCTTTATATTGTTCTTGAATTTTCTCCAACTGTTCCCTGACTGCCTGGTGCACTTGCTGGATCCTCTGGATGAACGTGTGGGCTCTATCCTATGTTCTTTCTTCATTTGAATCGACATCTCTCCCATACATCAAGTCCAAAGGAACTTTATGTAAGTACCCAAAGCATGTCTCGAAAGGTGAACACTGAGTGGAGGAATGTAAGGCCCAGTTGTAATCATGATCTACATAAGGTGTCTGTTCATCCCATAACTTGGGATGCTTGCTACAGTAGCCTCGAAGAAAAAGTACCACTGTTCAGTTTACAACCTTTGTCTGTCCGTCAATCTGAGGATGGAAAGCAGTGCTCCCCTTCAATTTGGTGTCCATCATTCTTCACAAGATTATCCAAAAATCCCCAAGGAATTGAGTATCTTGATCCGAGATAATGGATGTGGGTAACCCAAATTGAACCCAAAGATACTAAAAGAAGAGATTAGTAGTATTCTCAGCAATGATATATTTTTTATATGGCATCGATGTACATATCTTGTTGAACCTATCCAATACAACATACAAATATTCATGACCCCCTTTTGACATTGGTAAACCCCCTACAAAATCCATGGAGATACTTTCCCATGGATGGGATGTAATAGGTAGTGGTGAGCATAGCCCAAATTTTCTATTAGTGGGCTTACAAGTAGAACACATCACACACCCCTTTACATATTTAGTTACAATTTCTTTCATTTGAGACCAGTAACAAAACCTCTACAAATGAGCTATAGTTTTTCCTACCCCAAAATTCCTAGACACAAGAGAAGAGTGATCTTTTTGTATTACATGGACTTGTTCACTTGTAGGAATACATAGCTTTCCAAGATGGTAGAGTAGTTTTCCCTACAGATAATAGTTCTCTACGTGTGGACCATGGGTTAGATTCTCATATACTTCTTTAAAATCTTCATCAATGACATATTGTTCCACATAGCTATCATGAGATAAAGAAGTATTATTCAAAATAATAGAAGCAACAATAGGAGGTCTTGAAAGCATATCATCTACCTTGTTACTTGTACCCTTTTTGTACTTGATTACCAAATAAAATTGTTGTAGAAAACCCATCCATATGTAGTGTCGAGATTGTTGTAGTTTGGCTTGTTCTTGGAGATACTGTAAGGTTTGGTGATATGTATGTATGATTGTTTCCTTCCCTAACAAGTAGTGCTTCCATTTATTTACACTTTGAACTAATGCATACAACCCTTTATCATATGTAGGATAGTTAACAACAACTTGGTTAAAAGTTTCAGAGTGGTAACATATAGGCTTACGATATTGCATCAATACTGCACCCATGGCGTATCCGTTGGCATATGTCTCAATCTCAAAAGGCTGTTGAAGATTCGATAGTGCTAATACTGGTGCGGTACTGATCTTTTCCTTCAAAGTGTTGAAATAATTTTGTTTCTTTCCTTCCCACTTAAAAGTGTTCTTCACACTAGTTAAGGCATGCAAAGGAGCTTCTATAAAGGAGAATTTTGAAATGAACCTCATCCAATACTAGATTGCACCTAAGAAGCTTTGGATCTCGGTTACACTTTTTTGCTTAGGCCAATTTACAATTACATCAATCTTGGAAGGATCAATTTGTAATTTCCCTCCTCCTACAATATGACATAAGTATACAAGTGCAGTCTTGCCAAATTCACATTTAGAAAATTTAACATACAACTTTTTCCTTTGCAAAGTATACAATACTTGCTTTACATGCCTCACATGTTCATCACAAGTCCCGCTGAAAATAAGAATGTCGTCTAAATATACAATCACAAAATCATCTAGGAAAGGCCTGAATACATCATTCATCACACACATGAAAGTTGTCGGAGCATTACAAATCCCAAACGGCATAACTAACCACTCAAACAATCCATTTTTGGTTTTAAAGGAAGTCTTCCATGCATCCTATTTTGCAACCCTGATCTGATGGTATCGACTGCACAAATCCAACTTAGTGAAATAAACAACATTATTTAACTGATCATGTAAATCATCTATATTAGGAAGAGGTTAATGATTTTTCACCGTGATTTTATTTAAGGCCCGATAATCCACACACATTCTCCATGTTCCATCTTTCTTTGGCACCATCACGAACGGATAACCACAAGGAGATGAACTGGGCTTGATGATCCCTTGATCCAGTAATCCCTGTACCTGCTTCTTGATCTCTGTCATCTCCACAATTGACATCCTGTACATGCCCACATTAGGATGAGGCGAATCCTGCTGAAGATGTATCTCATGTTGGATTTCCCTCTTAGGAGGTAATCCATCTGGTTCCTGGAAAATATCATCATACTTAGAAAAACTATCAATTAATTCTTTCTTATGAGAAGGATCACATCCTTGGAAAGCATCGGATGTTCCAACATCTTTCTCGCTTACAACCATGAGTACATATCTCTTATTAATGTTTATGAGTCTCCTCATTTGTCCTGCACTAAAAAGTGTTGTATTTACCCTCATGTTGTGAGCTCTATCGATATATTCCACTCCCCCCTTGGTAAGGTGGTATTTGTTCTCAAGACGAAAGAAGAATTATTTTTCTATCATAAAGATAAGGACCCCCCATCACTATACCACATATATCAAGTGATACAACATACAAATCCACTTCATCAATCAACTTTGAAGCAATAGAAAATCTGACCCTACATTCTTTGGTGAATTAAGTTTTTCTTTATCACATACCCAACCAAGAGGATAAGGCTTTGGATGTGGTTTCATTTCAAGACCCATCTTTTTGACAAGTGCTTCAGATATTAATTTTAGTTGGGAACTTGGATCAAATAATGTATCTATCTTAGTGTGTTTAGATACAACTCTTATGTGAAATAATTCATTCCTCTTTCATTCATCATCATGAGATTCATTACTGGAATTTGAACTAGCATGAATGGAATATTTACCTTGTACTCCAACCGTCGTGATCTTTTCTTCATATCCTAAATTGGAACCAATATCTTGTTGTACTGTAGCAATGGTTTTTGTCTTCCCCATTCCATCGAATTGTTTCAGTCTCTTTTCTGGATGCAGTTTCCAACAATGTTCATCATCGTGACCACATTACTTGCAATGAGTGCAATATGGCTTTCCTCCTTCTCTCGTCACTGTGTCCATCTTCTTGTCCTTCTTTTTAAACTTCTTAAAAGGCTTATGTGGGATATTGGAAGGTTTCTTTGTGGGATCTTCTTGAACATTCTTTCCCATGTTCTCAAGATGAGTGGCTTGCACACAAACTTCATTAATACTGGTGGGGTTAAATAAGAGAAAAGTATGATGAATATAACTATGAAGTGCACCAATATACTTCATTAAAGTTTCATAAGAATCCAAAGGAATGTTTAATGTAAGAGCTTTCTTCCTAAATTCTTCTGTCAAACTTTGTACAGTTTGACCTTTACTTTACCTTTAAGTTTTCCATTCCATCATTTCTTTATGTAAATAACCAAATGGATAAAATTGCTTCCTTATCGTTGATTTAAATTTTGACCACGAGGAAAGAAGATTACCACACTTACTTATGTCCTGAAGTTTTCTCTCCCACCATACGAGAGCGGTTCCTTCCAATCGAAGAGAATCCAGTTGCACTTTAACTTCCTCTCCATCAATATGTTGGATTACTGAGAGGGGGGGTGAATCAGTAATAGAGAAATTTAATCCTTTTTAACCATATAATCCAAGTGTTATATCAATGAAGCAATATAATCCAATAACAATAGAGTAAATAAGAAATGAACAAA
>SNQJ01S0260423.1:0-12269 GCA_010110895.2 Picea sitchensis | reverse complement strand
GGAAACAATGAATCATTCTTTGTTCTGCCCATCTGGGGTCTGAAAAGTCAATCGACCTGTTGAGGTCTTGAATCTCTGATCGAATTCCCAAACGGTTTTGGCTACCTTATTCTTGATCTCTTTTAGCTTTGTGATACATTGTGACTCTGATTTGGGTTTCTTGAACTCTCCAATCAACACATTCTTGATATCATTCAGTGGCTTGGGCTGTGCAAGTCCTTGGACAAGCTTCATGTACCAACTCAGTGCACGATCTCTTAGAGTAGTGCTAAACCGAGTTCTTTTAATAGCTTCATCAATGAAATTTTTAATATTCCATATAGATTCACATAGGAACCGGTGTTGATCAGGATATTCAAATCCATCTCCCCTAAATATAGGGAGCCTCATCTCATCTTCCATAGATATTCTCAGGTTTTCTGACTGAGTATATGTTGAACTGCTAGTACTAGTACTATGAGGATTCTGGTGACTCTGACTATTTTGATTGCTTAGTGCTGCTGAACCAATAGGAGGGATAATTGTACTTACTTCAACAGTCTGTGCATTTCCTGAAGTTTCTGGCTCATCCCAACGAGGTCCTTCATCTTTCCCTTCCTCTTCCCTAGCGGGTTCTAAATGCTCTTCATCCATCAAATCTGCCTCTTATCCACTGTAGAAACCCTCGTCCCCGTAGCTCTTCTTAAATAGGTTCGCAAGACAAACTTCTCTGAATAATCTCCCACTGCGCGTATATCTAGCCTCTGTGTCACTGTCACTATCCAAATTCTTGAACATTGGTTTCTTCAAATCCAATCAATCTACTGTATCTTCAAGATGTTATTCTCATGCAATAACATCTTGATCCTCAACTTTAGAAAATGTAAATATTTTCCTCTAGGTTCCTTGAAGAAATATCTCTCAGCTTGGCTATATGACTCTACTCTGTCAACAACAAACTCGATGATGTACCCTCCAATGGTGCTATCAAACCAGTTATCTACTGCTTGTGACACGACATTGTCAAATCTCTTGACCTTCTTGATCAACATCGACATCCAAACCACAGGAGTTCTAGATATGATCTCAAACTTGGTATATGCTAACCTATCTGACCACTCATATAGCTCCTGATGGATTCCTCTAAAGAATATCTCGTGTATATCAGTAAAAATATATCTTCCTAACCAATCCTTTGTATTAAGATTAGGGTTCTTGTTCTGGGATTTAGAAAAGTCCTTTTCTTGATATTCTATCCACCTTTGAATATCTGTCTTTGATGGAAACCACCTTGAAATTCCCTCAAGAATATTCTCGTCCCAACAATAGAACCGTTTTTTGGCATAGGGGAAGACCCAGGGTTCACTCCAAGAGAGCACCAACAAGACCTAACTACTAGCCCTTTCAGAAACACCTGTGAGGCAGATGCAGTCTTACCCGAAGAAACTATTAGGGGGTTGTAGGATAGATATGTCTACAACTAAGTGGATCTATCAAGTGGATCTAATACTAGAACAATATAACATGCATATATCACTTATCGACTTAGATCTACTTCACACAAGTATCTATCATATCTAACATAGTAATGCAATAACAACATATCAAAGGCAACAAAAATAACATCAATCACACATACGACACCAGATATACATGGTTCACCCTCTCTCTAGGGCCACGTCCACAAAACTTTGCTTATAATAAATTAAGATGAAGCATATAGTTCTTGTCCGCTTTCTTAGCTAGCATATCTTCTTTCTTCTTCTTTCTATCTCTCCCCTTCCTACACACCCAGCTACAAAACCTAATCTCTGCACCTAGCTAAAGATCTTACAATACCAGAAG
Organism: Picea sitchensis; assembly: GCA_010110895.2. Classification (NCBI taxonomy): domain Eukaryota; kingdom Viridiplantae; phylum Streptophyta; class Pinopsida; order Pinales; family Pinaceae; genus Picea; species Picea sitchensis. The sequence continues at coordinate 10,445 of SNQJ01S0260423.1, read as the reverse complement.
GCTATCACACTTAGCACTTCTCTCTCACACAAAAATAATCACTCAAGAGAAACAATGACAACAACACAATCATAACACCACCACCACCAACAAAAAACCAACCTAGGCCCTCTTGACCTTTATTTATACATTACAATAGCTCACCGACATCCTTAGGCAGAGGCCCAGGTGTCAAAACCCTAGATACCAAAACCCTAGGTGTCTAAAACCCTAGGTCAACTTGACCTGCGTTTTTAGGGCTTTGCAAGCCTATTTTTTTTTCCTTCTCGCACGGTGCTCCAAAGAATCCAACGGTGGATTTTTTCACTTGCTGAGTTGTCCATGATCCTTCTTCCTTATTGATCTATCATCCTCAATCTCCTCGTCCAATGACTTGCTTCCTTTTACTTCGCTTCATCTTTTCTTCTCTTTTTCTCACTTCGATCCAGTAACAATCACTGTGTCTTCCACGCTATTCACATTTCACCTTTTCTTCCTTAGTCTTTGCTTACTTCCATAACCAAGGGATAACAATGTGAGGTTCACTTCAACAAGAGTTAACATGACTCTTTGTGCAAAGTAGATAAAATGTAGGTGAATGTCTATGAAACCCATGAGACAAGGTAAATATTCACGGGTATTAGGGTTTTTAGTGTGAACAAATGTCAAACAATCATAACTCAAAGTGTGTTATGGAGAACGAGTTTGTAGTTGTTGGTTTCAGAGAATAGTTTTGTAACCGTTCGAGAATAATGGAATTTCCAAACTAGTTTAACTTCTCAAGCAACCTACAAATATTTGAGTCAAGAAGCCAGGATATCGGATATCCGACATCATAGGTTTGGATTGATCTAAATATCCTAAAATCAAGAATAAATCACAAATATTTCATCGATGGATCAAGACCCAGATATGAAGGATAGGTGACAGATATTTTCAATACATCGAGCTAACTCCATATTTCCAGTAAAAAGATCAATTATTAAATCATTTTCACAATTCAACGATGACAGAGATATCTTCCATATTTTTAGGGATTTCAATACATCTTCCATGAGGTTGATGGATGGTGTATTGAGACTCATCTTCCTAAGTTCCTTTGGAACACCTTGATACTGATATATTTTGATGGGCATGGATTTGAGCATTTATGTTTGCATGGTTTTGGGTGAAACCTGCGATGTATCTTGAGACAAACCTATCAAAAACCACCAAACCCATGAGGATTGGATACTAGTGTTGCCATAATCCTGCTACAAACCCTAGTGGTATCACATTTTTGTGCATACACATATACAAAATGATTACAAAGAAATTGTGATTTTGAAGAACACTGGTTTTGAGTTGTGGTAACTTGAGAGAGAACGAATGTTGAAGATCATTTCAATTCAAGGTATACTTGCAAATAGTTTTCTTTTTGTAATTTTACTTGTGTTTTATTTTATAAAAGGGTGAATTTTCGGTAGAAGCCAACACCCTCAATTTGCTACTTTCTTTTTTGAGTCTGATTATAAAGTCAGGGTGGAGTTGCAAGAAAGCCTGTGAGTTCTGAGATATCGTTCGAGTTGAGGAACTATTAGAGTTACTGAACACTCTAATCCTCTCTTCTGTGGATAATACAATCACCACTAACAAAACCACTTTGCAATATGTTGTAACCTACTTGCAAGTTTCGCAATCCAAAACAACGATGTTGCAAACTCATACTCAACTTCTTCATGATGCACTTGAGCAAAATAATCTTCAATAACATTATGAACTAGTCCTTGTTCAAAATCCTATATTCAAAGATGATGAGGCTGATTCAGGTCAACACCCAGTGTAACAATAACTTAGTGAAACAACTTTAGATTCAAGTACATATAAATTTCAACCATCTCTTTCCAAGCCAATCATCAGACCTTGGGAATAAATTAAGCACAACAAGAAATAAAATCGTATCAGATATGAAAAGGATGTGACCTTTCATATTCCTAATTATACTAGACTGATTAAGTTCTAGAGTGTTGGACTGCTACACGACATTTCATATTAACCTACTCTAGTTCAAGAGTAGATTTCAAAATGCCAACACTGTTGGATCATGTTCTCATTGATTCCAATGGTTTAATTAATTGATGTCAAAGGATTGATGTCAAGTGATTGATTGATGCCAAATGATGTTTGATTGATTGATGTTAAGGGATTGATGCCAAAGGATGATTGAATGATGTCAAAGGTTTGATGTATACATGTCTTATCATAGTATATAGATGAAGATGGATCAATGAGTTGTCATTGATACATGATGATGAAGATGAATCAATTGGTATATGATGCAAATATGAATCATCATTGTCTTATCATGGTTGATAAGGTGTACAAATGGATGAACTCCAAAGTTGTCCCCTTATGGTGAAATCCCTCCGAGAAGACTCTTTGTGGTTGAGTTTTCCTTGAAGTATGGTTGGAGAAACCATGCTTATATGTGGAATAATGAGATGAAGATCAATGAAGTTGTTAGTGAAACTATCCTAGATGGATAGTTCTTGTCATGCCATTTCCGGTGGTATGCGGAATGTCACATAATGCCTCATGGTTTAAGAGTTATGGCCTTACAAAGTTGGAGGACCCTCATATGTATGCTTGAAGCCCCAAAAGGTCAAAGAAGTCAAAGAGCTTGCTAAGAAGAAATTACAATTTAAATGGTAAAGAAAAGTGACAAAGTCAAGGAGGAATATTTAAATGATAAAGAAATGGAGAACTTTCTATTTATGGAAAGTGGTTAACCCTAAAATAAGGAAAATAGGTTAAGTGACCTAGAAATGGGCTAAGTAATCTAGAAATGGGTTAAGTGACCTAGAAGTGGATCAAGTGACCTAGAAGATGATTCTAAGGAAGCTACTTGGAGAGTATAAAATAAGAGGCAAGGGTCTCTTGTGTAATTTCATCTCTTGTGTATCTTTGGTGAGCATCTTGTGTGGATCTCTTATGTCTATATTGAGCATATATTGAAGATCTATTATGAGAGAGAGAAGAACTGGAGGATCTCATGGATGCATCATAGTTTTAGCAAGTTTGAGATCATGATGACAGAAGTCTTGAAATTTCAAAAACCCTAGTTTCTGAGGTATACACAGGCTATAGTGAGCCAGGGCGCAAACATACATGGGCTGGATGAAGATAGGGTGTGTATAGTTGATGAAGTCATGAAGACTTGTGGTTGAGCTGGTGCCAGGCTCTTGAAGAATGAAGCAGGTTCTAGATTTGCATTCTATAGGCTTAGATTTTCCATAGAAACTCTGGTATGGTTACATAGTTGTCTTGATGGATATTATTGCATGTTGTGTGGTGAATTCTTAAGGCATTATTGATATGTCTATTGTGATTTGGTTTGTGTTGGTTGATAGAGTGAGCAACACTCTTATGTTTTAATACATATATGATTGCTATAGTATATTGGTTATTTATACATGATGAGTAAAATTCATATTGTATGGTTGAGGAGCATGAGTTTGTTGTGGAAGAACATAAATGTGTTGAGATTGGTTATGGTTAAGATAATACAGTGAAAAGATCAAAAGTGGATGTCACCTAAGAGAAAGAGTTTGAAGGGACAAAAATATGAAGTTTCATAAACCCTAGTTTCTAAAAGCATACATAGGTTGCAGTGAGCCAGTGCGTGTACATACATGGGTTGCACTACTAGTAGGGCGTGTACATATGCGCGCTGAACTACCGACAGGTCTTGTACCTGTGGACATATTGACATCTGTTGAGGATTGTTGCCTCATCTCAGTTGGTGATGAGTGTGTAAGTTGAGTCTTGCATTATAGAGCTAGTGCTCTTGTTGAGTTGTACTCTATTCATTTTTTGTTGATAAACCCAAGGATTGAAGTCCGTAATAAATAGAAAATTGTACATACATATTGTGTTCCTTGTGGTGATGATTTGTTGATGATATATTGATGATATATGTTACTGATGTATATTTACATTTGACTGGTTATGAATGACAATAATAAGTAATGAGTAAATGGTGATTGCTAACTAAGAAGTTTGTGAAGGGGAAGTTTTGGGAAAAATATCCTACACTGTTCACCTCCCCTCTTAGTGTAGTCAGTGTGTCCAATAATTGGTATCAGAGCAGGCCTTCACTATAATCCTTAACAAGCTTGGAGGAGATCCATAGACACACAAATGGAAGATGAAGTTCCAATCCTTGATGAAGAAAACTATTCTACTTGGATAATAGAAATGAGAGTACATTTGAAAGATATGGGAGCAGGTATTTGGAAGACAACCATTGGTGGATCAGTTTCCTTGAAGAACAAGTCAAAGTTTGCAGCTCAAAGGGAAGGAAAGAAGAATGATGCATTGACTCTCAAGACCATTCTTAGTGGACTCTCAAGTCTTATAAAAGAGAGCATGGGACAATGCTCTACCGCCAAGGATCTATGGCTAAAGCTAGAGGAGACATACCAAAGCAAGAAGAAAGATATTGAAGACAAATCCATCAAGACAAATGAAGGTAAAGAATCTCCAAAAACTCTTGGTTGCATTATTTATAAATATGATGATGTTGGCAAAAAGGAATATCTTGAAGACATTTCAAATGAAGGTAAAGAATCATGTGATGACATTGAGGACATTTCAAATGAAGGTAAATAATCTCCAAAAACTCTTGATTGCAATAATTTAAAATGTGATGATGTTGAATTTTTCTCTACAAGTGAAAAAGAAAATATAGAAGTAGTTTGTATAGAATCAATTGATTGTTATCCCATGGAAGAAGTAGAATAAAAACTATTGGAGCTTAAAGAGAAAGTTGAAAGAGGTCTATATGAATATAGTGATGACCACTATTATATAGACTATATCTATCTTTTAGATAATACTAAAAAGTTTCTTAAGAAGAGTCAAAAGAACATCTTGAAGTTAAGGGAAATGCTCAAAGAACAAGAAGAGAGTAATAAGAGTCAATTAGAAGAAAAGGAAGAAGAGATATCAAGACTAAAGAATGAAAAAGAAGACAAGAAGGTAGATAATGAGATTAGCAAAAGTTTTGAAATTATTGTCCATCTCAAGACCCAAATTGAAGAAGCCAAAAGGGTAGAGGAACTATTGAGGGATAAAATAAATGAAAAGGAAGAGTCATGTCATAAGTTAGAAGCTGAAGTTTTTTATCTTATAAAAAAAGTAGATAAGTCAAACAAATTCTTGAATATCTCACAAATCTTAAATGATATCTTGGAAAGTCAAAGATCACCAAATGATAAATCAGGTCTTGGATACAAGAGAGAATCTACACATGCTGAAGCAAGCACCTCAAAGAAGCATGAGGTAACTCCCTCACTCTCAAATAATTAAGATAATGTTGCAAGTCAACCATCTACTCAAGGCAAGGAAAGTTTCAAAAGAACAAAGAAAGGAAGACATCAAGAAGCCTTCTTTACACCTCAAAAGGGATAGACACGAAAGCAAAGGTATGAAAATGTTTTTCATGGTAAACGTTGTTGATGTAATGAATATGGTCATAAAGCTTTGGAATGTAGATCTTATGCAAGGAGAGATAATGGAATATTTGATAACACCATAAGGTGTTGGAGATGTGATCAAGTAGGACACATTGTTGTTCACTTTCACAACATGAGATGCTACATCTGTAGTGGATTTGGCCAAAAATTCCAGGATTGATGGAACACAAGAAGAAAGTACATGATGAGGAATTCATATAGCAGGAATAAAAGAAGGAATGAAGTAAGGAAGGGAGACATATTTTAAAATATGGAAGCTTAGAGCTCAAGTTTTGAGAAGCAAGGACACCTTTAGAAGTGGGTGAAGAAGAATGAACAACTAGAGAAGAATGGAAGCCTTAGGGGTAGCTCAAGTGTGTCATCTACTGAAGCATATGTGGGTGACAATGGAAATAGTCATGTACATACATAGGATGACCTTGAATAGGTCACATACATACATGATTTATATGTGTAGCAAGCCACGTATAGGTGGTAAAGCCTTGGGAAAAAGGGCTATGCACATGGGTTGCAATTTGATGTGATGGTATAACTCTGTGGTGCAGGGTCCGACATAGTTTGTTGTATTTTCTGACATTGTTTGTTGTAGATTTTCATGTTTACATATTGGATTATGTAATGTGATGATATAAAATGAAAGGCTATCTTGGATGGGTGGCACTAACCCATGAGTATGGATTGAGGCATTTTTTTGTTGAAGAACAATGCTTGTTATGACAATAAAATTATGGTACCTTTGTTATGTGATATATCCTGATGATGCAAGCTAGAGAAGTCATTGATCTATTGCAGCACACTACTAGTACATGTATTGTTATATTCTTAGTATTTGTTGTAGTGAATGGAGGATTGAGGATGATCTGTTGGGGTACATGGCTGGTACATATTTTAGTTTCATAGATGTATTATTAGTAGCATATTTGTTGGAGATCTTGATGAATACATTTGGCATATGGTTGGGCTACATATTGGAATATGTAGTTGGTGAGTTGATGAGGTGATCATTTTGTACATCATGGATGAGTTAATGCATGATTGGTACACTTCTAGTACATTGGTAGAGGCACCTACTAAGTAGCTTGATTGACACATGTTTTGTGATGGTTTTGGCATACATGGATGGGGATTCATTTTTTTTTGGTATGGGTGCATGGTTGATGCACTTGCATAGTAAAAGTGATGAGCATGTTTGGTACACTCATAGATGGTTTATGTTTGATGATAGTACTTGGCTAAAAGTAAACCATTGGTATTACTTGATACTTTGGTACATGATGTATTGATGGTATAGTTGAGACACTTGATTGATTGAGATACATGACTATGGCACTTGGTTCATGGTGGAGACATATCATGAGTGATATGACACTTGTTTGGCATATTGGTAGATGAACATGGGTGACATGTTGGTAGAGGCATATGGTTGATACACTCCATTAATGCTATCCTATGGCACATTGAATGGTGTTGATGTACATGGGTGTTGTGCATGATGTGAAAATATTTTGGTACATGATGCACTTGGTTGATGTTTTATTCATGATTCTCTATTTCATTTTTGACATATCTTTTGTTTCATGGTATGGCACGAGTTTTGATGCATGGACAAGTTCAAGGATTGTCATAGAAAGTGTGGTTTTTCTATGATCCAATTGAGCAGTAGCATTTAAAGAAAAAACATATTGCGGTGGTAGCATATTTTTCATATTACAGAGAAGATAGGGGGAAACATACCCATAGGGGGAGTCATTCTTCTTCCCATGATTCTAGGAGGAAAGAGCCCTATATTTGAAGAAAAAGAACATAGGCATAATTCCAGGGGGAGCGATGGTTACATGGGGAGTATGAGCGATGTATATTCAAAATTACATCAGAGTGATATCCCTTGTTCAAAAGGGGATATATTATTCAGAGGAAGATCAAAGGCATTCAAAAAAAGGGAGAGATAGTCAAAGGGGGAGCAACCCCAAGAGTAGAATGACCCTTTTCCATTGCTATCAAAGGGGGAGAGATAATCACATTGATGTGATTGATGATTATTGATATGGAGAGATAGTCACATTGATATATGACTATTAATGTAGAGCATGCCTTGTCAACATGTTGACATCAAATGATTGGTGTTGACATCAATGTTGGTATTTCCATCAATGCCAAAGGGGGAGATTGTTGGATCATGTTGTCATTGATGCCAATGGTTTAATTAATTGATATCAAATGATTGATTGATGCCAAAGGATGTTTGATTGATTGATGTCAAGGGATTGATGCCAAAGGATGATTGAATGATGTCAAAGGTCAAAGGTTTGATGTATACATGTCTTATCATAGTGTATAGATGAAGATAGATTAATGAGTTGTCATTGATACATGATGATGAAGATTGATCGATTGGTATATGATGCAAAGATGAATCATCATTGTCTTATCATGGTTGATAAGGTGTACAAATGGATGAAATCCAAAGTGGTCCCCTTATGGTGAAATCCCTCATGGGAAGACGCTTTGCAGTTGAGTTGTCCTTGAAGTATGGTTGGCGAACCCATGCTTATATGTGGAATAATGAGATGAAGATCAGTGAAGTTGTTAGTGAAACTATCCTAGATGGATAATGCTTGTCATTCCATTTACGGTGGTATGTGGAATGTCACATAAATCCTCATGGTTTAAGAGTTATGGCCTTACAAAGTTGGAGGAACCTCATATGTAGGCTTGAAGCCCCAAAAGGTCAAAGAAGTCAAAGATCTTGCTAAGAAGAAATTACTATTTAAATGGTAAAGAAAAGTGACAAAGTCAAGGAGGAATATTTAAATGATAAAGAAATGGAGAACTTTCTATTTATGGAAAGTGGTTAATCCTAAAATAAGGAAAATAGGTTAAGTGACCTAGGAATGGGCTAAGTAACCTAGAAATAGGTTAAGAAACCTAGAAATGGGTTAAGTGACCTAGAAGTGGGTCAAGTGACCTAGAAGATGATTCTAAGGAAGCTACTTGGAGAGTATAAATAAGAGGCAAGGGTCTCTTGTGTAATTGCATCTCTTGTGTATCTTTGGTTAGAATCTTGTGTGAATATCTTATGTATCTCTTGAGCATATATTGAAGATCTATTATGAGAGAGAGAAGAACTGGAGGATCTCATGGACACATCATAGTTTCGACATGTTTGAGATCATGATGACATAAGTCTCGAAAGTTCAAAAACCCTAGCCTTTGAGGTATATGCGGGTTGTAGTGAGGCAGGGCACAAACATACGCGAGCTGAATGAAGACAACGTGCATACAGTTGATGAAGTCATGAAGACTTGTGGTGAGATGGTGCCAAGCTCTTGAAGACTGAAGCAGGTTCAAGATATGCATTCTATGGCCTTAGATCTTCCATAGAAACTCTAGTATGGTTACATAGTTGTCTTGATGGATATTCTTGCATGTTGTGTGGTGAATGCTTAAGGAATTCTTGATATGGTTATTGTGATTTGGTTTGTGTTGGTTGATAGAGTGAGAAACACTCTTATGTTTCAGTACATATATGATTGCTATAGTATACTAGTTCTTTATACATGATGAGTAGCATTCATATTGTATAGTTGAGGAGCATGAGTTTGTTGTGGAAGAACATGGATGTGTTGAGATTGGTTATGGTTTAGATAGTACAATGACAAGATCAAAAGTGGATGTGACAGAAGAGAAAGAGTCTGAAGGGCCAAAAAGATGAAGTTTTAGAAACCCTAGTTTCGAAAAGCATACACATGCTGCAGTGAGCCAGAGCGTGTACATACTCAAGCTACACTACTGGTAGGGTGCGTACATATGCGTGATGAACTATCAACAAGTTGCGTACCTGTTGATAGATTGACATCTGTTGAGGATTGTTTCCTCATCTCAGTTGGTGCTGAGTTTGTAAGTTGATTCTTTCATCATAGAGTTGGTGCTCTTGTAGAGTTGTACTCTATTCAGTTGTTGTTGATAAACCCAATGATTGAAGTCCATAATAAAATAAAATTGTACATACATCTTGTGTTCCTTGTGGTGATGATTTGTTGATGATATATTGCTGATGTATATTTACATTTGACTTGTTATGAATGTCAATATAAGTAATGAGTAAATGGTGATTGCTAACTAAGAAGTTTGTGAAGTGGAAGTTTTGGGAAAATATCCCTACACTTTTCATCGCCCCCTTGCTGATTAAGGTTGGTTGTCATTGATGTTAACCCTTGAAGAAAGCCCCGTAGCACAAAGGTTGGCTAATGGACCCAATATTGTTTGACGTAAAGATGCCTTGTTATTGTCTTGTCATGGCTGATAATAAGTAGAAATGGATGAACTCCAAAATGTTCCCCTTATGGTGAAAAACCTCATGGGAAGACGCTTTGCGGATTAAGTTTTCCTAGAAGTATGGTTAGAGAACCCATGCTTATTTGTGGAATAATGAGATGAACACCAATGAATTTGTTAGTGAAAATATCCTATATGTATAGTGCTTGTCATTCCATTTCCGGTGGTATGTGGAATGCCACATAACTCCTCACGGTTAGAGAGTTATGGCCATGATAAGTTGGAGAACCCAGGTTTGGGTAATGGACCCAAGTTTGTTTGATGGATAAAAGTATGATTTTTGATATATTTTCATGTAATAATATTCTATATGGATATTAAATGTCATTACATTTCTTTTGGTATGTGGAACGTCACATAACTCCTCACGGTTTGAGAGTTATGGCCTTATGAAATTGGAGGACCCTCATATGTCATCTAGAAGCCCCAAAAGGTCAAAGTAGTCAAAGTGGTTTAAGAGATTTTTGTTGATACCGAGAAGGGGGTGAATCAGTATCAAGTACAATTTAAAACCTTTTTCAACTTATACTTAAACCATTCAACCATATCCAATGAGAAATGAACAATAGTATAAGAGTTACACCAATACACCACAATACACCATGCACAATATAT
>SNQJ01S0260421.1:0-12269 GCA_010110895.2 Picea sitchensis | reverse complement strand
ATGCCCTTTGGTTTGATGAACATTGGTGCCACTTTCCAAAGAGCAATGGATATTTCTTTTGTGGACGAACTTGGGAGATTTATAGTCATTTATCTGGATGATGTGACTGTCTACTCCAAATCTGATGAGGAACACTTGCTACACCTCAGACACGTGTTTGAGAAGTGCAGGAAATTTGGGATTTCATTGAATCCTAAGAAAATCATTTTTGGGTTAGAGGAAGGAAAACTGTTGGGACACATAATCTTGAAAGACAGAATTAAAATAGATTCCAACAGTATAGAATTCATATAGAAGATGGAACACCCTAGTAACATCAAAGAACTACAATAATTCATTGGCAAAATAAATTTCCTTAGAAGGTTCATACCAAACCTGGCCGAACTTCTTAGGAACATCACTAATATGTTGGAAAAAGACACAAAAATCAAATGGAACACTGAATCCAAATAGTTATTTGAGCAGGTGAAAAATGCACTCACCCAAGCCCCAGTTTTGATCAACCTAGATTACACCAAAGACTTTTATCTCTTCTCTTTTGCATCTGAACACACCATAGCAACTATGTTGTTGCAAAAAAAATAGTGAAGGGTACGAACAACCCATAGCATTTTTTAGAAAATCTTTGAGAGATGCTGCTTTGAACTATAACATAATGGAGAAGCAATCTTTCTCTCTGGTGAAAGCCATAGAGGACTTTAGAGTCTATATTCTTCATTCTGACATGACTGCATACGTTCCAAATGAAGTGGTTAAGGATATCCTGACCCAGGATAATCCAGATGGTAGAAGAGGAAAATGGATTGTGGTTATTCTGGAATACGACATTGAAATAAAACCTACTAAATTGATCAAAGGACAGGGTTTGTCCAAACTAATGGATGAGTCTAATTTTCATGCTCTAGATATTAATTTTTTGGTTGCAGTTGACAGACCGGAAGAGCAAGCGACTCCAAACATAAAAGGGGTATTTTTAAACTCCCCTTGGTATGCAGACCTAATTTTTGTACTCCAAAATTTACAAGCTCCTCCTGGTTTGACTAAGTCCAAAGCCATATTTATTAAATTGAAAGCATTGAAATTTTGTATTCTAGAAGGTAATCTCTATTGGAAAGACCCTGGTGGTATCTTGCTTAATTTCCTGTTAAAAGATGAAGCTGACAAAGTTCTTCAAGATTTTCATGCAGGATACTGTGGTGGGCACCTGAGCTGGAAAACCACAGCTAACAAGATTCTGAGAGCTGGTTTTTACTGGCCTACTTTGTTTGCTAACGTCCACCAGAAGGTTACTTATTGCCAAAAGTGCCATATTTTTTAAGGTAAAAGGAATATTTTACCACTCCCTATGAAACATATCTCAGTTGAAGCTCCTTTACAACAATGGGGTTTAGAATTCATTGGTGAAATACATCAGTCCTCCTGGGGCCAACACAAGTGGATCCTCACGGCCATAGACTACTTCACCAAGTGGATCGAGGTTGTGCCATGCAGGCAAGCTACTGACTCTGTAATCATCAAGTTTTTAGAAACTAACATCTTGTCTCATTTTGGATGCCCCAGAAAAATCATAGCTAACAATGCAGTAGCTTTCAGATCCAAAAGGCTCATAGATTTTTGTAGTCAATATCACATTACTCTGGGACACTCAATAATTTATTATCCACAAGGAAATGGGCTAGCTGAGTCTTCAAACAAAATTCTAGTGAACATTCTCAGGAAAACACTGCAAGAAAATAAGAAATCATGGCATAATAAGTTGGTTTTCGGACTCTGGGCCGACAGAATAAGCACCAAAAGAGAAATTGGTATGTCTCCATACCAATTAGTATATGGAACTGAAGTAGTTTTTCCCCTTTCATTAGGAGTCCCTGTCATGAAACTATTGCAAGAAGCGCAAGTAGAACGAAATGATGTTCAACGGAGGATAAATCAAATGATTAATTTAATGCAGTCCAGAGAAGAGGTATACAACAAGACTCAGGTCATCCAAGAGAACATCAAAAATACTTTTGATAGAAGGACTAAAGAATATGATTTTGAGTTAGGTGACTTGATTCTCAAATGGGATTCTAGAAATGAGGATAAGGGTAAGCATGGAAGATTTGATAGCTTATGGAAAGGACCTTATGCCATTCGGGCATTCAGAGGAAATAATGATTTTTTTCTCAAAAACAGTGATGGAACAGACCTTCCAGGTGGACCAATTAATGGCAAGATGCTAAAGCATTACTTGCCCCCCCAATAGAGATCTCATGAATCCATTTTTCATTGCACATACCATTTCCCTTTTCATTAAGGTTTGTGTGGGTGACACTGATCAGATGGTTGAATCCTGCAGCGAAGGCCCTAAGCCACTGATCAATGCCACCAAGTTTCCAAAAATAAAAACAAAAAACAGATAGCAGGTATAAAAAAAATGGAGGAAAACCTTTGCAGACACCAGAAAGAGGGTTCTTAGCACTTCAGAAGGAGAGTACCATCCCCAGGTGGAGCCGCTGTTATAACCCTATAATTTATAGGATCATCTGGTGACTAGAAAATTTTCATTTTTGATGTATGTTATCTTGCCAATAATATTTCATTCATGCAATTTTTTCAAAAGAAAAGAAATAAAAAAGAAAATGAAAAGAAAGAAGAGAGAAGAAAAAATGAGAAATAGAATAAAAGAGGGCATAAAAGAAAATGGATAAAATCCCCATGAAATAGCAATGAATTAAATCCATACAGTTTAATCATGGTTAAGTCTCTTTGAATTTATGTTGATAGGTCTAGTGAATAAGCTTGGCTAAACTGTTTAATCTTAACCAGGTAGTAGGTTAGTTAGTGAATAAATTTGATCAAACTGTTCAATCTTGATCAAATAGCCCCAGGGTAGAGTAATTCCTTAGCCCAACAGTCTAATCTGGGCTAAATGAGTAGTTTGGCATGATAGTACATAGGTTATCTAGTCCTTCCTTCAATAAATATGCTTGATCTTCAATAAAATCCATGTTTTTGATGTTTGGGTTATGTTTCCTAACTCCATGGTGACCAAAGAAAGTGAAGCAGTGCACAAAAACCCACAAAAAACACTAAGCCTAAGTTTTTGTTGCACATATTAAATCACGCCCGGGGACTAAATATTGCACAAAGATATATGACTAAGTTATTGGTGCCTAGATTTACGGCTAAGATGAGATTCCAGACCCCTCTCCCCCCGAGCGTTCTACCTTTAACGATGGTGGCGGGGGTCCAGAATGGTGATTAACAAGTGTGCACAGATCTATGGTTATCCTGACAATGCTCATATGGATGGTCTACAGGAGATTCTGGACCCCCTCAACCATTCTTCCTTTAATGGTGGGGGGGGTCTAGAATGAGGTGGTTTTCCCGACGGGCCCCATCCCAATGTGCCACCAATCTATTGCATCGTAACTCCTCCCTTCCAAAACACTTATCGCTTACCACCCTTCTGACATACCGCCACCACCCCATGACGTCACATCTCACTACCTTCCTCCTACAAGTCCTGTCTCATAACTTCATCAGTCCTTCCCCCCTATTCGCATGTCACAAGTCACCTCATACTTTCCTGTCCTCCAATCAGTGCCCTCCACTTCATTTTGGCACACCTTTCGCCTGTCCTTTACCTGCCACCTCACACTTCAAATGATCCATTGGGAATTTACTATAGGCTAACATATTCGTTAGCCTGCTGACCTATCCCCCATGCCCAACGGACACCCTTTCACTTAAAATTAGCCCCTTCTCTACCATTTTCACACTGCTCACACCCTCCGTGTACCAGAAAGCTCTTTGTCCCTCGTTATTTCAGTCAACAACCCAACCATAGACATTACCCACTAACATTTTTTGTTTCGATTGCAGGCACCTTTTGAAAGATGGTGCCAAAGTATAAAAGAGCAGAGGCCGAGGAAAATCCGTTCCTCCCACCCCCTGTCAACCTCGACCGCATCCCATTAGCCGACAAGGATTATCTAATCTCAGAGACAAGGTGTGAATTCGATTTCACAGAATTCCAGTCATGGTTTAAAGACACATTCATAGATCAAAGCGATGAAATTGGGCTCTGGGCATCCAATCTTCCTCTGTATCTCTTTCCCCAAGTCCAACATTTTCCTGAATTCACCCTCAAATGTCAGGCTCACTACCTCCTCGACCAAAGAACCATAGTTTCATCATCTAGAGAAACCATGTTCTTTATCACACCAGAGGCCATTGATCAGATGATGCATATACCTAGAACCGAATCCACCACCCCTTTCAACCTTGAAATCCTAACAAAGTTGTACCAGAACCTGTATTTTCCCCAAAGAGCCCAGATTTTTTATCTTTTCCTTCCACAGGATGCTCAAATCCCCAAGAAAAATCCCCCGTACCATTCCTCCCTATTCTCAGAAAAGGGAAACCAAGTTATTTCATTGCTCTAATGTCTTCTTGGATATTTCTCAGACAAATGGGTGGATGAACCTATATTGGGTTTCCTAGCCATTTTCTCCGCTGAGGAAAAGGCCATTATCCAGTTCGACTATAACACTTTCCTTGTAGGGAACATCCACAAAAAAATTTCAAAGTTCTCCACAGAGGGCATGTTCCGGTATTCTTCGATACTGACTTACATGTTCACCTTCTTTTAAGTAGAAAGTTTCTCTTTCCTGATGCAGAAAATGGACAAGGACAAAAACCATCCTCGAAGTCAAGAGGGTTCTAACCAAAAGAGGATTGATGTTGCAATTGGAAGAAAACGTCCAGAACATGGACATTGGAGTTCAAAGGTTCTTCAGAAAAATCGAGGCTTTGCAGAAGAAAGGTCTCCTTGGTTTACTGGACCTAAATGACAAGTTTATGACTCTTCCCGATTACAAATAGAAGATGTCCACAGTGGCCAAAGACAGTTCCAATTTTTCAGGAATACAGGGAAGTATAACAGGCAAGGCATTCTTAGAAACTTAGCAGCCAGACCTCAGCATACAGCACGAGATCAAGTATATTTTCATCATCAAACCGACTTTTTCCAAGTACACAGAGGTGGATGAAATATACCGGAGACTACTCAAAGTCACCATTCCTAGTCAACTAAGATGGGAAGAGTTGTGCAATTTGATCAAGTAGGAAATGAGGTGTGCAAGTTGAGTCAGCAAGAGGATCAGTCAAAGTCATGTGGGTGACTCACCAACAGCCTTCCCCATAATCAACATGAAGAATTTGACACATCATCAACAATTCCTAAATTTTTGTATCTTGTTAGCTAGTTAGTTAGATTCAGAATCTACCATGTCCTGATCATTAATCACAGGGTCGTTTGTAGTTTTGATTATAAATACTTCAAACTTTGAAGTACTGAGGGTTGATTTTTACACCCTAGCAAGCTATAAGCACTGTAATTTTTATCAAGAGATATTTCAGTAATATAAAGAGACATTTCATAGGATTCATGCGTGTCATCTGTTGGTGAAGTTTTCTATTCTCATTTGAATGTGTATCTCTCTTAGTTATCATCGTGTTTTCTAACCTAATCATTTAAAAGGAGTTAAAGTTGCAGAATTTACCTTTGCATACTTTGTTCCTAGATTTTAAAGATCTATGTGTTTTACTTCTTATGTTGTAGTCAAGAAATTCTTAAATGCTTCTTGGTTATAATTAATCAATCTCGCCTTTTTCTGCTATCCATCATTTTATTTCTAAAGAATCCAATAGTTGCATTATCCTGCCCTGTGAAAAGAATCTTTACATTTGTTCTTTGATCTCTACCTTTATAAAACAGACCCCATAGCCCAATGAATGCGTAAAACCTTTCAGCCATTTTATAAAAACAAACAAATCGGTCCTACATATTTTAACTAGCCTAATATTTGACTTTAAAACAAAGTTAAATCTTTCAGAGAGATCCCTCTCTGAAACTGGCAGGGATAGATCCCAGGTTTGAAGTGGTTGGATAAGGTTACCTCTGATAAGTTTCTTCTGCTTTCCAACAACCTCTGGAAATTTATAGAGTGATAATAGGATGATTGATCCAAACGCCAACTCCCTCTCCTTCTCTGCAGGCAGCTCCATCAAAACTCATCTTCCATATCTAATGTTATGCTTCGTCCTACTTTTTTGAGTCTTCCTCAATGTGATTATCATATATTCCTTTGTTGGGCATGTCAATTTATATTTCTTCCTCTTCGTAACACAGGTCATTGAAGAAAATAGAATATCCCAACTCAGTTTCCACAGAGTATATAGGATGATTGCTAGGTTGTGACTTGTTGCTGACCATGTACTTAAGAAAAACCTCTCTATACAATATTATGTCTTGACAAAAGATAGGGATAGTGGCGTATGACATGTCCATCTAGAGAGTTCCCTTTAATTTTTCATCCCATGACCTGGACAACCGCATGCCAAATTTGGGAGAGATGTTAGCCACTACTACATCCATGACTATGTTCTTTGCTGGAATTTGCGCCAAAGATACCACCAAATATTTGATAAGACCTAGGAATTTCACCTTCCTAGAATTGAAAGAGAATTTCACCAAATAGGTTTGGACTAGTGATGTCCAAACCTATTTGATCCATGACCACTTTGGGAATTAGGTTATGAGATTCCCCTGAATCCAAAATGGCACTGTGCAGAGTCATATCATTGATTTTCAGGCTAACATAGAAAGGGGGAACTTCTTTGTTATCACCATTTTCTTCTACTCTTGGTCCGAATAAGATGGCAGGGTGGTCATCTTGTATGTTTAGGGTATCAGAAGCCTGTTACATTTTAAGCATCCTGATGATATGATTTATATATTCTCTATTCTTGATTAATTCATTAAATGGTACAGAAATTTTGATCTTAGCCATCTCACTTTAAAAATTAAAAGAGGATGAAGTCTTCTCTACGTATTTAGTGATCGTTTCTTTCCTTGCCTCCAATATTCTCTTCTGTGGTTCTTCTTTCTACTTTCCTTTGTCCACAGTACCCTTTGCAGTAGAGTCTTTTGTAGTTGAATCCTTTGCAATGGAATCTTTTTTGGGTTGACTTGAAGAAGTTATGTTACTTTTATCTTCTTTGGTGGGGTTTCCCTTTGGAGTGTTTGGAGGTACCCTTTGATTTCGAAGGTTGTATTGTCTTTGGAATTGCATGATGGAATTTTTCAATCCTGTTTCGTAATCTTCTATTTCTACTGACATCCTTTCCTCTTCATCTTGCAAAAAGATATCACTTGCATCCATAAATTGGTCATGTTCTTCTTTAGTCAAAAACACTTGTGTTTCTTTATCATCGCAGAAGTTCATGTTGTCTTCAAAATATCCATTATAATTTTCATCTATATAATTATTTTGAAAAGGAGGCCTTATTTGATGATCTCCTTGATTTCCTTGATTTCCATGGTTTGCCTTATCTTCTTGATTCCCCTGATTTCCCTAATTCCTTTGCTCTCTTTGTCTAATTTGTGGGATTTTTGGTCTCCTCGAATTTTTGGGTGGAGAATCATCTTGTTCTCTGGGGTTAGACCTATTACCCAGAGCCATTCTTTCCATCATTATCTCTGTGTTTCTCATCATTGCTTCAAACCTTTCCTCTGATGTTTGTGATGTTGAAGGTTGTGTGTTATCCTGAGTTTTGTTTATGTCCCTGCCATAATTAGTTTTCATCTTCCCTAAGGCCATTAGGTTCACTTCAACTTCTATGGCATCAGTAATCATATCATCCAATGTGGCAGATCTTTGTTCTCTTAATAATAAATCAAAACCACTTTCAAAAGAATCGGCATATCTAAGTTGAGCATCTTTAGGGGGGAGGGTTTACCTCAGCAGGAATTGTATTATAGACCTTCATGAATCTGGTTGAAAACTCATGCACTGTCTCGTCAAGTGATCTATTCATGTTGTTGTACTGGGTCAACAACTGAAGGGGATTTTTCTTATCTCCCCATTTTGCAAGGAAGCTTGTTTCAAAGGCCTCGAAATCTGTGATACTAGCTGGTGGAAGGGATCTTAACCAATTCCTCACTTCTCCTACAAGAATTTGTGTAAATAACCTAATTTTCACATCTTCAAATTCCACCTCTTCCAAATCTATGAAATCATTAAACCAGTCTAGATTCTTCTGAGCTGACATGTTACCTTCAACGTCATATAATTTGATCCTTAGGTTATAATCTTGAGGTAGATCATGTAGTTGAAAAAGCACTATGAGGTGGGGGGATCTATCTTCCATAGCTTCTATGAGGGTTCGAAGTGGTTGTTGGTTCTAAGAGAGGATCACTATAGGCTTGGAAGATGCGGCTAAAATCAAATCTTGGAATCTCTTTTCGTTAAATATGGTCTCGCTTACATAAGATTCGGACTTAGTTATGAATAGGGCTTTATCAAATTTCACATTGAACTCAAGGTCTTCAATGTTATTCACTATGTCCTTGGGAAAGGACAGATATTGGTCTGGATGCAACACTAGGGTTACTAGCCTTTATTTTCTTTTATGTACAATATTTTTAGGGTCAGACACAGGGATTGCAGCTTCTAGGTCTGGATTTCTCCTGGTGTGAATTCTCTTGGGAGCCAGGATTTTTATCTCACATTGTTTGGTGCAACTGGTATTTTGGTAATGGAGTCACCAGGGAAAAAATAATCTCAGCCAATAAGTTATTTGATCCACTGTCACCCTTAGGGATCAAACTAAATCTTTAAAGTCATTTTTCCCAAGGAAGATTTTTCAATTTCGTCCCTAGCAACGGCGCCAGAATGTTAGCACTCTGTAAATTTTGTTTGGCTAATAGACAAATGATACAGGTAATTGTTTCAACCTACTTTAGATATGGGCACTAGCCTGCTCAACTCAGAGAGGGATCTTTCATGTCACTTGATATATCTTTGGCAATCAATGGCTAGATTCAGATTGTTTTGGGTTTTTTTTTTTAAATTGTTGGCAAAGAAGGGGAGGAACACTCAGGGCTATGGAGTCAAAATTCTAAAATTGAATATAAACAATGACTGGCTAGTAGAACTCTCCATAGGATAAAGGCTAAATGAAGCAATGAATCTAAGTTATTAATTGAGTTTAAGAAGGGTGTAAGAAGAAAGAGAAAACAAATAACTGCATCAGAGCATTACTGAAATGAATTCTGAATTAGTTAAGAGTAAATTCACACAGTTTAAATTGCTTAATCCGAGAGCATCACAAGATAAATTCTTAGCTTTTAGCTATCCAATTTAAACAGAAGACGGTGAAAATGGAAATAAAGAATCACAGGAAATACATACGATGAGAGAAGACAAAACTCATATCACCACCATTATAATCTTTTCATAGAGACTTCAAAAGCTTCTGCATGTATATTCAATTCAACTCCAGAAAATTACAATAGAGTTTAGAAGAAACAAAAAGGTTCCCCTGCACTTATGCCAACATTAATTCATTCAAAATTTCTAGTACTTATACAATTCGATTACAATGGGTGAAACTGAAACGTTTCAACTTCTAAAACTGATTATAATAATTTCAACTGACAGTCTCGGTATATGAACCGATTTACAATGATTAAGAAACAAATGTTTCGTAAACTAGAGACAGATCTCTCTGACTGCTTGGCTTCCTTTGCGCCATATGTCCTGCTCAGATCTCCGGTCGAATTTGCTAGTTTGGTGACACCTGGAAGTTACTTACTGGTTCCTAGAAAACTGCATTTCGTCTTGCCCATCTGCATGATATCTTTCCACTGTAAGTCAGAAGGAATCTCGTAATCCATCATTTCCTTTATCAAAATCTCAAGTTCAATGCAGGTATCATAAGGCATAGTTGGTGACCTGGTCTTCACTGTTTTGAAGTGATTCAAAATTTCAATGTCTGCGGCCAAGTGTTCCACCAAACGGGGTCCCTTCAGGATCTCTTCAAGGCCTTCAAATCTTGAATGATCCATTTTGCACTGAGTGAGGAGAGAATTTCATTATTCTTGATTGTATAATTTCCCTTTACCATCCCAAAATGGTAGGAGGCCCTTGATAAAAAATTGTTCAAATGTATCCCTAAACTCCTATATACTCTATTACATTTGCACAGGTTTGGTTTGAACTGATTTGAGAAGATTGTGTTTAGCGATGATCCTCCTAGCCCAAATGATCAGTGTAGTTCTGTCTTTTACCCCTATGGTATGAATATTGGCAGTGGGCACAGAATTCAGAAAATCAATAGCGTTATGGACCCATTCTAAGGGTGTTTTCGCCAATGTTTCATTAATAACAGTACATCTGCTTCGGGCAGTGATAGCCATGTTGTCTTTGTCATTTATGAAATTCAGATAAACTCTAAATTTAGCATCTTCAGCAGCAATAGCATCCCATATTACATGTTTAGCTCCTTGCAACAGTACTTTTCCCTTCAACCTCGTCTTCATCTTGTTCACCCTCTCTTGAAATCTTGATTATCCTTTTGAAATAGGGCCATCTTTTCTTCCTTCATTTTCATCTATTGCTGCAACTTTTCTATGATTTCCTTAAGGCTCTTGATCTCCCATGTATTTAAGCTTACTTGGGACATAGCTTGAACCAATCCATCATTGTTTGACCCAGCTTCTATATTAGAAGGTAAAATAACAGCCATATATGATGTTGCTACCTGTCCTTGTGACCAATTCTCTTTCTCTTTTTATAGCTGCAACACTTTAGCTTTGTAATTTAGTGCTTCTTATCTGAATGTCTCCTTTTCTTTCTCTAGAGAAGCTAGCTCTGTTGTCTGTGGATGTTCTTTGGAGGGCATCTTCATCTTCTTCTTTAGGCTTTGGATCATCTTCTCTTTCTCATCTAAAGAATCCTTTACCCCATGAGGGCCTTCAAATTCCAATATTTTGACATGTGTCTACCAGGATTTGTTGGATGCTTTCTCCTGCTTCAATTGTCCATCCAATTTGAGTGCATGTGTTGTCAATATTGAAACCCTTAGACTCAAACTTAGGTAGTTTGAATATAGCATGTCATTGCTGTGGAACTTTGTTAAGCCCTAATATTGGCTCATTGCCCTTTAATTGGGGCATATTATATTAGTAATTTTATTTTATTTATGTCTGCTTTAGGCCATTAGTTGTAATTATACCTCCTAGTCTCCTATATATACCAAGGAGACATTTTCATTTTGAATCATCTTGTACTTGAACATTTAAGTGGGGTAAAAGGAGGTTGCCCCCTCAAAGAGGCTTAATATCTAAAATTATCTCTCTTTCAAGGCATTGAGTACTTTTTCTGAGGATTTTCTATGCTATATTGATATTTGGTTCTTAACATATGGTATCAGAGCTCAAGGTCTTGGGGTTTTGCTGCTACATCTGAGACACCTTGGAATTTTCGTTATAACTTTTTTTCTACAACGTTTCAGAAGGAACGGATTGGAGTATATTTATTAGACGGATCAAGGTATGTCGGGTTCAAAATTCAGCTCCTGAGGACTTATAATTTCGGATATACAGTCTCTACAAGATAGGGTTCTTGAATCATCCTGAACTGAGTCATTGCCGAATTTTCGCTATAAAAACTTTTCTGTAACGTTTCAGACCCTGAACTCCAAAGGATATTTATAGAAATTAAGAAGGTTTTTGTGGTAAAAAATTTAGCTTCTGGATCATCTTAAATTTGTAGATACACCCTGTGTAAGATAGGGTATCTGACTAGTCCTATTGACTAGTCTCAAGAAGGTGTTCCAGGTAAAACAATCATAACCTCTTCCTCGAGTATCCAAATTTTGTGGGACTAGTTTCATTGGATTGTGGACAGTCTGTAGTATTTCTGGTGCGATTTTCAGAATTTTATATCAATTATTTTGTGCGGGGCACACTATACAAGTGAGATCTCCTGGAAAGGACAAAAATCGACAAGTTGTGGGGAATTTATCGTAAATTCCACTTGGCACATCCAATTTTGATCAGACCTGTGTCATTGCAGAGAAGAGATATTAAAGAAATACATAAAAGAAATTTTCATACCCAAAAGGGCCGAAACTTGGGAGATACAATAGAAGAAACATTGTCTAGCAGAACCACCTCAAAATCAAGGTTCAAAAGTGATATTTGACCAACATGCCACCCAAAAAGGGACCTTCTACACCAAATAAGCCTCCAAAAAATCCTACTTGGACTCTTGATGAAGGTGAAGAAATGCGTGGGGACATAAATGATTTACAAAATAAGATAGTAACAAAATATGAACTACAAGAGATGATGGAGGGTTTAAAAGGGGAGATCATGGAAGTATTGAAAAATTTCGTAACAGAGAAGACACCTGAAAGTGAGAATGCATCCCATG
>SNQJ01S0260416.1:0-12269 GCA_010110895.2 Picea sitchensis | reverse complement strand
TAGTAGGTCTTTTCCATGCTTGTGTGTGAAAAAGGGGTTTGAGTGTTGGGGTGATAGGTGAAAAGTGAGTTCTTGAGGGTCATGATATGCATGCAAGTTTAGCCCTAGCTTGTTAGTCCGTAGGGTATTATTTCCCAACAACAGCTTGGGGAAACAATATTGGCAAGTTGGAGAAGCAACAACTGTCCTAGTCAATAAGGAGAATTTCGAAGTTGGAGAAGTTTATGGAAACTGCTCCGGTACAAACTGGAGTGGTTTGTGCAAAGTGCGTCGGTGGGAAACATTGAAGTTTGTGTAAATTCCTATGGTTGAACCAGAGGCGATCATGTTAAATATTTTGGGGAACACCGACAATGATGATGTAAATCCCTCCAGTGAATACCAGAGGAAATATTGTAAAATCTCCCGGTAAATTTCGAGGAAGATCATGCAAAGTCCTCCGGTGAATCGTGGGCGATCAAATTGAACATTTTGGTGGACATCGACGATGGTCATAGAAATTTCTCTAGAGAATATTGGAGTTGATATTGCAAATTACTTTGGTGACTACCAAAGGAGATCGTGAAAATCTTGTTTTTGAGACCAAAGCATTTTATGTAAAGTCCTCTAACAGTGATTGCGATAAGTTTTTCAATGGAAAATAGTAAGGTTCTCATTAATTTCTCCAGTGAGACTGGGGGGGATTGCGCAAAGTTATCCAAATGGACCGGAGACAATCATGGTAAGTGTTCTAAAAAAAATCAACGATAATATTGTTAAGTGCTCCCGTTACCATCAGAGTCAATATCGCAAAGGGATCTCGATGGACCGAAAGTGATTAAGTAAAGTATTCCAATTTATACTAGAATTAATATTATAATGTTATTTGATGGATGGCACTAGAGTCGGTCTCAAAAAATTATTTGATTCCAAAATATTCATTGGAAATTGACAAGTCTCAGGCTTGGGTTTTCATTCGAGTTTAGGGTTCGATTCTCACCAAGTTCGGTGAATAGATTTGGTGATAAGGATGCAAAAGGGAAATAGTTAGGGTTCGATAATTTATAGTGATATTTGCTTAGCTAACTTGATCACCATGAAAACGAAGATCAAGGGGGTACCTACTGAGGCATCATAATTAGGGATTGATAATTGGGGAAGGCTTGTCCATTTGAATAATACCTAGAACAGGTTTCAACAAACCATTTTCATCCTGATATAAACTCAGGGAGGAACATTGCTAAGGGTGCCAAATGATGGGAAAAGAGATAGATGAGGGAACCCTTCTCTCACATTGTTCCAAGACTATAGACCTAGGGTGAAATAGAGATGGAAGATAAAGGTCTTATCGTTATCAAATATGGGTCATGGATTAGTTGTCGATGTGCAGGAGAAAAGTTATGGGGAAAAAATTATGAATAGTGGAGGATTGGTAACTAGGAGTCGACAATCTTAGAGGTCGATAGACAAGGTCTGGGATCCCAAGTGATGAGGGAAAAACCTAAGCATAACCTTTAAATAATTTATAAATAATTTCAGGAAGCACTTAGTGCCTACCTAGACAAAGATGCCATGTGGGAAAACATTGCGATGGGAAGAGTGTGGCAAGATGAAGAATATTGCAATAAAACAAGTGAAAATGGAAAAACCGATACAATGATGACATTATCATGCTATCATGGTAACACAGGGGTTGCCACATGGCACATGTACAAGATTACGTGGCACTAACCATACAGTTGACATGGAAACTGAATGGGACGATGATGTGGCATTTGTACATGCTAACATGGCGCTAACCATACAATGATGTGACATGATGATTGGGTCGTTGATGTGGCATACATACAATTGGCATGGCCTCCTGATTGGGATGATGACATGGCATCCATACAGTTGACATGGCAGTTGACTAGGCCAATGATGTGGCATCCTTACAATAGACATGGTAGCGGACTGGGCCAATGATATGGCAGACCGTACGAATGATGTGGCATCTGTACAGTTGGCATGGCTTGTTGACTGGGTCAATGACATGGTAGCTGACTAGGCCAATGACATGGTATATATGTATATATAACATGGAATATGACTGGACCAATGATGTGGCACACTGTATGGATGATGTGGCATCATGACATCGACATGATGATGTGGCAACACCAAAGGCCGCCACATGTCAACCGAAAATGGACCTTTTGATCGCCACTTGGGGAAATATAAGAGTTCCATGTGACACCCCTGGGAGGCACCATGTGGCACCACCCATAGGTCTCCATGTGGAATAGTAAAACATAGTCAATAGGTGAATGACGTGGTAGATGGTAATGTCAGCATGCTGATGTGGCAACACCACAGGATACAACGTGTCATGCATTTTTTACACTTTTAGGGGTCCAAGTGGACAAGTAAGAATGTGCCATGTGGTAGTTGTATGAATGCCATGTGGTAATGGTGCAGGAACATTTATTGCAGAAGGTATGGCTTGTTTAGCATGCGAATCAAGGAAAAAAGCCCAGGGGTACAAAAATCACAGTGACAGAATTAGACGAAAGTATAATCGTTTTTGCTCGATTTTTCACTAAAAATTCAATGGCACAGTTTGTTTTGTGATCTGAGCAACAAAATTTGAGGGCTATGGAAGAATACCACTTTTTCCATTAATGCTTTGGCATGCATTTCAAGGAAGAGGGTCCAGCAGTGGTAGTGACCAAATTGTATGAAAGTATAGTGATTTTTGCATGATTATTTACAATGAATCCACTAGTTCAGTTAGAATTTGGATCCGAGCAATGAATTTTTGGGCTGATGGAAGAAGCCCACATTTTCCATTAATACATGAAATTTTTTTATAGGTAGAGTTGCACTTTTTAGAACAAGTCGAGTTTACAGTGAAAAGTTGTAGAGTGATGAGACAGACCTATTGTGCTGTGTATGCCAAGATTTGAACAACGTTTTGAGCACCTTCACATGAAAACCAATGTAAGTTTTATGCATTTATGGTTTTTGCCTCTTTTTGAAAATTGAAAGAGGATGAATGTGTGTTGAAGATTCTGATGATATTTGAGTGTTGCAGTAGGGCAACAAGATCTAAATTATTGCAGAAAATTCATTGCTTGAGCCTTACATGCAAATCAAGACAGTGAGGTAAAAGGCCATTTTGACACTTCAACCGAAAGTAGTCATGCTTACAGTTAAAAGTATCAGAATTGCAAGACGAGTGTGATGATGATGGGATTTTCCTTGTTTATTATGTTGCACATGTTTTTAATGGGGGGTTTAAAAACCATAGAGTTTCCCACTAGTGCACATTTGGGGGTATTCACCTTAATGTTAATGATGTAAAAGGTTGTAACTAGCCACTCTTGAAAGTGATGATGCGAGTGAGAGGAATTTTGATCTATGCCTAAAAACTTGCAAGCCTTGCCGGGAATATTGTAATGGGTCTTGTAGCCACTTTTGAGTAAGAGGCATTTTTTTTTCTTAGGTCTGTTTTGGAAACATTGTAATGGGTCTTGTAGCCACTGTTGAGTGAGAGGCATTGTTTTACCTGGGCATGTTTGAAAATCATTGTAAACTTGTCCATGAGTATTTCATAAAATCCTGGAAAGTATGGTATTGCTTTGAAATTGTGATCATGTATGGTCAACTACTGATTTGCATTGATGCAAGTGTCAACATTGAAATACTCATTCTGAAGTACATAGATGAAGGAGAAGAAGGCTGTGACCTTTTCAGAGAATATTTTTATGCAGATTAGGGAATCAACTATAGATTTGCATTGATGCAAGTATTTTCATCGAAATCCTCATTCCGAAATACAAAGGTGAAGGAGAAGAAGGATGCGTCCTTTTAGAAACACTTTTTGTGCATATCAAGAAGCAGGGAAGTGCATCGTGGAGTGTAAGACTCTTTCTAGAAGCTAGTTGCAGATATTGAAGTTCCTCTATATGTTTGGAGGACCAAAAGTGATTTTTGTGGAGGGGTGCGATCCAAGAGAATCTCCACACAAAGAATTAACTTCAAGGAGAAAATCATTAAACTTTGCAAACCATGGAGAAAAATCATTAACTTTTCACACCATGGAGAAAAATTCATTGAAGTGCTAATTAATGATAAGTGGCAAAGAATAATTAATTAAGCATGAGTGATTTAATTGTAATAAATGATTAATAATTGACATGAGTTGGAGAATCTCGAGTATTATTCATTTAATTTTAAAAATGGGAAATTAGTTGTGAGAATCCAACTCACAAATTAGTTTCCTAATTTTAAGGGGAAAAAAAGGAATACTTGGAGTGAGTGGAAATCTCACGTATTATTTGTAAAAATGGAAAATTAGTTTTATGTGAGAATCCAACTCACAAATTAGTTTCCCAATTTTAAGAGGAAATTAGTTTCCTATTCTTAAGGAGGAAGTTAAGGGTCTCATGAGTTGGTTTGGACTCTTCCTCACTTTATTACAAGTGGATTCCTAGTCTCCAAGAGGAAGTTAAGGGTCTTTCTCATTTTTGTCCTTGGGTAGGTACTAGATCCTAAATTCATCGATCTTGTCTTTTTGTATTATGGAGCTAGGAAAAATTATTTAAACCCCTTTATTGGGAGATATTTAAGGGAGGATTTTGGAGGCCCTTTGAGTCTCTTTTGGAGAGCTCTATGAGGAGAGAATCAAGAAATCATGCTTGTAATTTGTAAGCCCCTTAATTGGGGGAGTATGTGAGACCTTACATTGGAATATTTATGCCCCACATTGGGAGAGCCTTGTTATCACATCATTTGGGAGAAGATGTAGCCCTTTTCTGTAAAGGAGAACCAACCCCGTGTTGGGAGAAGCAATGAAAAGCAATTTGTATTCCAAGCGGATCCGGAAACGTAACCAGAGGGTTTTGGTGAACTCCGTTAAAAACTCAGTGATATATTCCTATTATGTGATTGTCTCATGTTTCTTATGCATATCTTTATTTCCTCAATTATGATTATTAAATGGATATTGTAATGGATTATGAAACTAACAACTCATGCACCAAGTTTATATTCAATTTGGATACAAGCCTTTCATAAGCACATATTTTCGCCTTTAATGCAATCAAGTTCAATTCAAGCAATCTTATAACTGATCCTTTCGTTAAGTGAACCTAGAACCAGATCAAGTTTGGTATCAAGGTCACTTCAGATTCAGATCAACTAGCTTCATAGTGAATCCCATAACTCATGATGTGCTGAACATTTCTGAGGATGCGCTTGGCATCCTTCTAATGTTGATCATGGGGATATTGCATGTATCTAGAAAATTATCCTATTGCATATGAGATATCCAGACGGGTGTAGGTTGGATACAAAAGACTCCCCACGAATTGTCAATACAAAGTTCTATCCACTAATGGTGTATCCCCACCATCCTTAAGTCTGATCCAAAATAAGAAGGGTGTAGGTGTAGACTTGTAGTCTGTCATGTGGAATCTATCCAGAATATCCCTAGAATACTTAGCCTAAGAAATTTTAATGCCAAAATCATCTTGACTAATATCACGACCAAGAAAGAAGTTAAATGGACCCATGTCCTTCATAGAGAACCTGTCATGCAAAATCTCTTTGACCAGAACAGTGGATGAAGAAGAGCTACCGGTGATCAAAATATAATCAACATAAGGTACTAAAATCATCAAAGAGTCAGTAGTCCTCAACATGTAAACATTGCAATCAGATTTACATATAACAAAATAATATGAAAGCATATAAAAATCCATATTTTCATACCATGCTCTAGGCGCCTGCTTGAGACTATAGAGTGACTTCTTTAGTCTGCATACTAAACATGAGTTCTAAATGAACCCCGATGGCTTCTCCATGTAGATCTCCTCTGAAATATCATCGTGAAGAAAATCATTCTTCACATCCATTTGGTGAACTTCCCATACTTTGGTTGCTGCAATGGCTAGAACCAAGAAAATGGAGTCCATCTTTTCTACACGAGAAAAGGTCTCATCATAATTGTTTGGGTTCTTTTGTCACAAGACTGAGCAAAAGAGAGTCTCTTAACTAACCTGGTAAGCTAACAAGGCATAACAAAAATATGGTTAGCAAGTAAGTGGACCTGCAAGTTAGAAGACAAAATACAAAGCAAGAAAATAAAAAATAAGAATAAGAAACAAACTAAACTAACATAAACAAGTGATGCATGAAATTCAACACATGAAATGGTTACCCAATAGAACTGAATCTTCGAATTGAGTGCACTAAGAGGAGACATATGGGACAATGAATCCCCTATTCCTCCTATGGGAAATTTCTTTGATCCCTAAAAAACTAGAGCTATCACTCTCCAACGGTGAAAAATACCCAAGGCTTATCTTTACAAGAGGTGTAAAGCTTCCTCAATGCTACACTTGCTCAAACTTATGGCTCAAGAGAATTTGAAAAACATAAAAATGCTATGGATTCTTCTTCTTTTTTGCATAAAATGATCCTCTATTTATAGGAGGACAGTAAGATATTTCTCAACTAGTTACAAGTGTGAATGGGAGGCCTTTGGAGGTAACTCCAATCCCTTTCAGTTATCCCAAGGAAAAAAATTGGGGGAGATTTTGGGTATAGGGGAGATCCACTCCATCCCAGAAGTGGTTAAGGCTCGAACAAAACCATCAATGCATAGTTTCTGCATCCGTGTGGGTTTTCCAACTGTCATTCGTGCACTTCATGCACGATGCACATTGTACGTCCTGTTAGCTTGCACAGATGTGCAGGCACTACTTTTACTGAATACGTGCGGAACTTCAAAACCATTTTGTATATTTTTGTGGGTATCTTGCCAAATTGAATGTGATCCTTCCAAAATTATTGGTAGTATGTTGTGCTTGTTTTTTTCATCCATTGTTTGTATTTTTCTAGGTAAGCTTTTGGTGATAATAGATGCTCCATGATGTGTGAGGTTAGGATCATACATATAGCTGAAATACATCAATGTTTCTTTCTGCTGAAATTGTTGTAACAATAGGATAATTATAAATGTTGTTTAAGAAGGATTGTACAAATGAGGCGGGCATGCCCCATGTTCATGTCATGAAACCAAAATAATATGAGTGTAACTGATTTTTTTTTTATGAAGTGGATATTTGCATCACCCTCGGGGGTGTCAATAACGATAAATGATATATTTGTGGAATGAACTAGCTTTGAATCAAGTGGTGAATGACTGAGAGGCATTGATGGCCTATCAAATTCATAGGTCTTCGGATGCTACTGAAAACTACAATGTTCACATAGTAAGATCCACCGTAACATGAAACTTTGCTGGAGTCGAATTTTATGGGGATCAATGACATCAGAGAGAAATTAAGACTCTTTATGTTCTGTCTAAGACTTCTCATTGATAGTAGAATGAGAGATAAGATACTGCCACCTTACTGGAAACTTATGTTGATTTCAACATGGAAGGTGATACCACTGTAAGAAGTAAATGGATTCTTGACATCCAATCGATCAAAATGGTATCAAGAATTGTATGGATGAACTGGTGAAATGGAAAAATCTCAAATTAGAGGGGACATAATAACTTCCCTTGGTTGGGGAAAATAGGATGATGATAACAACCGTAAAACATGATATGGTGTCAGGGGGGCGACTAGATATTTAGGTAATCTGCGTTGAATGTGTAAAATTGCAAAGGAATGGATAATGGGACAAAATACAGATTTTGAGGACATAGGTGTTGGTGGAAGTTAGTATCTTGGTCTATGGTAGGGATAACTTTGCAAATATGTTGATGAGAGTGCAATGCCCCAACCAAGAGAGACATGGGTTGCTGTGTGCCAAGGAAAAATTCCATTGGATACGATGGAAAAAACCTTATGTACTTGCTGAAAAGGGAGAGGTACTTTATACAATTACCTAATGAAATAAAAAATTATTGGGATTGAACAAACATAGACAGAAACGGGTGCCCTAATGAATGACGGCTTGGACTTGTTGGTGCACAAGTATAATAGGGTTGATTGATGGAGGGTGGGGGATCCATTAGTAAGTTTTTGTATTGGGTAGATGAGTGGAGGATGAAACTGCAAATGGTCAAGTGATGTTGAATGGAATGGAGGGCTAATGATAATGAGAGGGTGTATTGAATGTAACCAAAACCATGTGATCGGGGAGTCCAAAATGGGAAGGTTTAGCAATATGATGAGAATAAGTACGAGGTTCAGTCTCAGAAATAAAAAACTATCAAGACTAGAAATCCTAGGGGAATGAGAAGCATGAGTGTTGATTTTCTAGGGGGAAAATATATGTGGGACGACTCATCGAGGTGAGAATACTACTGGTTGATGGTACCTAAATGCAATGGAGGTGAAGGTACCACAGAGCTGGGTGTGGAGATCCTATGGATAAACGTAAAGGGGCATAACTGGGATATGTAGATGTTTATAGATGTGTAAGTGTATTCCAGTTTAGAATATATACCTGAAGGGGAAATAATGAGGCCAAGACTGCAGGTGTGGAGGAGGTCATTAATGAGTACATGCACATACAAAATTGGATACCTGCAATGAAACATATCTCAAAATGAAGCACATATGAAAGTTATTTGAGAAAAAATGTGTAAGAATGATGCATACTTGTGCCCGGGGTGAGAAGAGGAGTCCCTAGGGCACGAGAATGGATTGAGTGACTGAGAGTACCATTGTGATGGTGACTTGGTTAGGATCCTATTGGTGTGAATGATGCAGAAAACAAATCTTGTGTGCTCTAGAATGAAGATGGTGAAGTTTTTCAAAAGGGATTATATATGGGTGTGGGGCCCACAATGACACCTCATTTGTACTTGTCACTATGGAGGTATTCCAATGTGTCTATTGGAAGTTTGTGAGTGGTAAATGAGAAAAAGGGCTTAGATTCAGACGATGAGAGAGCTAGGTTAGTCACCACAACTTCTCACATAGGTTAGGTGTCTTTTGGGGGACCTTGGGGGCTGTACAGATGACTGTATGACCAATTTTGTACTCGAGTAGGGAGGGTTGTGCGGGGGCAAAGATGAATTACCATGCAAATGAGTACAAGATTTATTGACATAGATGCGTGAAATACATTGATGTGGAAATATATCTTGCACGGATGTGCATGGAGATCAGAGTTTCAACGGCGTGGTCAAGGGTTGTGGGGGTGCATGGTTGTTGTGAGGACAATCACACATATGAGCATGGATGTTGAAGGGAAAACCATGCGAATGAGCATGACTGTTGGCATAGGAGAAGACCCAGGGTTCAACGCTACAATAACAGACCAACAAAACCCTAAATACTCGCCCTTTTGGCAACACCTGTGAAGCAGATGAAATCTCACCCGAGATAGAGGTAGGGGTGGTTGCAGGACTCATATGTCTTCAACCTTAGCTGGGACAAAGATATGTGATTCTAACGCTTAATAGATAACTTAGTAGTTATATTTATCAATATTCAGGTCTTAGTTACAATGTAGTTAAACCCTAATCACAGTACAATGCAGTGGTCAACCAAATATGGCATCTAGCAGCACTTAGCATGACAGAACAGATCAGATATAGTAGATTCAAGCACTAAGCACATTCATATAAGTCATATCTAACATCCATATACATCATTAGCACAAAGCATAAATAGATCTATCTATCTATGTCAAAGCACTTAGCAAGTAAAGACATAAACACATCAACACATTGCACAAAGCACAACAACACAACATATACATGGTTCACCCCCACCAATGCTTCTTCTTTATTATCTTCTTCAATAGGTTACATGCACAAAGCCTCAAAACCCTACTCCTTATAGGACAGGAGATCTGCACATCTTGATAGATCCTCCTTCCCCGAGTAGATCTAAGCACACAACCTTCCACAACCTCTTACAATGACTTGCACTTAGCTCTGCAAGTCTCACACAGTATGCACAAAGCACTTACAATCTTGATCACATAGATCCAACTCTAGCACTTAGCCATTCCTTATGACCTCTTTTCATTACATTGCCTATTATTCTATATATACTTTACAAAATAGGCCTAAACATGGGTAAACCCATGGGTTGACATCCCATACCCGTTACATAATCCCAAATCCCAAAAAGGACCCAAAAAGGGGCCGAGATCCTGTGATCTCTGCTTCGTCTTGCGCTCCTCCTTTGATAGGATGTTGAAGTCCCAAAATAGGTCAAACTTGAACAAGGATCTCCCAAAACTTGGTGAAGGGCCAACATGCCCCCAACACTCACCTGTGACTCATCTCGAGTCACTCTGATCTGGGTAGTTTTTCTTGGAAAGCCTCGAGCGTAGCTCTAGCGGCTTCGAATTGCTACTTTGCTACAACCTCCTCTTCAGTGAAATCTTGGATGACTGCGTCGTTGATAGGTCCCTCCAGGTGCTATTCAGCTGTAGTGACAACCTACTCCAGTTCTTCTCCTCGGCCTTCGACCTCTGTGAACAAGTGGTAAGACTTATCTTGTACAGGTTCGAGCCTCTGAGTTACTTCCATAACTTTGCTCTGGATAGTGTGGATCTGCTGCTGAGAAGTGCACTGCTCCTGGGATCGCTTCATTGTTTCCACTGCTGATAGGGGCTTCAATTGCGCTTGTATTGTTTTGGCTTGATACTTCGCCTCTTGGAGTTGTGACTCCAGTGCCTTCAGTTCTGGGTTCTCAATGAGTTGCTCGTAGGTTTGGGCATTGCGATCAGTAAGTTTATTACATTCCATAATAAGGAATTTTATTCTCTCAATTAGGCTTCGAGCAGTTGCTTCTCTTTGATCCCTTACATCCTATGGAGTCTCGGGCACTGCGCGGAGCTCTAAGTATACTATGCATTGTTGTAGCTGTTGGATAAATTCTGTGAGCTACTCTACTTGCTTCGTGACTTGATCCTATTGTTATCGGACTAATCGATAGGTGCAGACACTAATAGATCTCCCTAGATCCACCTGGATCTAGAACAAAATAGGATAGGACATGACTCTTTCCCTAAGTTATGACCATTGAATTAGCTAGTAGGGAGGAACAAGTAACATACCTTTGTATCGCTTCCTAGGGTCTCTGTTGCTCCCGCTTCGCTCCTGTGCTCTCGTGAGGTCAAGACCAAGACAACACAAACCAACCAAAGTGAAGATAGCAAAATATATTCAATCGTCAACTTATGTGTATGATCAAGGAATTACACAATAAAGTAAGAATGACTTTATGGGAAAAGGACATGCCACTGTATCATATTAATCGAAAGTAGAAGATACAACCTGATCGCCTTGATGTTGCAAGCTTCCTTTTGGTGGCTCTTGCTTCCAACACACACACACTTGCTCAATCCTTGTATGAAGAAGATCCAATTCCTCTTGATAGACTTGCTAGAGTCTCCAAGCTCCTGTTCAAGCTAGGTCCTTCACACAATTCTTTCACCAATTCTCTAATGAATCTTGCTTAACCTTTTCCATGAGAAATCCATCAATATATAGGAGAGGATGAGATGGTTACTTGGATAAGAATGATCCCACAATATCAGGGAAACCAGTACAAAGATAACCATTCGAATGCCAACCCATTCTCTATAAGATTCCCTTCTAGAACCATCGAGACTTCATCTTTTTCCAAGCTTTAGAACAAGTTCGCACCTTAGCTATGTAGCACAGTGTGAGAATTTCTCACCCTAGCTGAAGGCAGCCTGCGAGAATGGGTCATTATCGCACCCTAGGATATAAGCAACCTGTGAACTCTCTTCAAAAATATGTTTTCTGGGAAGAGACGAATGCCACTTTTCTCAGGAGAAAGTTCTTATTAGGAGCCCGAGTACACCATCATAAATACACCATCAATATGACCAAAAACATGAGTAACAAAATTCCCCCCAAAGTATGAGGTCGGACTCAATGACAGCCGAAATACTTTGTAAACTGCGTGTGTGTGTGTCAGCAACCAGGAGAGCACCAAATCAGAAACCTGTGAACAACCAAGCATATGCAAAATATCATATTAATTATGAGGTAGGCATTCCCATACTCAGATCACAGACATATGACATTATAATCATAAGTGATGGGCATCAATCATACACTGTTGATCCATGCTGTCAAAATATAGCATAGCCACCAGGAATACGCTGTGGAACTATGCAAGAAAATTCAAACTGAGACGACATAGCCATGAGACATACAAAGTGGATCTATGTGTCGCAAATTATACATCTCCCATTGCAACCTGGACAAAGAGATGATATCCAGGGTCTTCAATCCCATCGCCCAAAAGTACGAATCTAACCATGTGATTACATGTGTTGAAGTCGAACAT
>SNQJ01S0260415.1:0-12269 GCA_010110895.2 Picea sitchensis | reverse complement strand
TTGGAGTTTCAACCATTGGGCCCCATCTTCCCATGCTCAATTTGAGGCTGACAAGGTCACCAAATCCATTGAATGGATTCAACACATCTGCCAACATGTCCATGATATTTTGCAGAAAGATAATGTTAACTACAAGCAATGTCGTGATCAACACTGGATTCCCCACATGTTTCAGGTAGGAGACAAGGTTTGGTTACATTTGTAGAAAGAGTGCCTTACAAAAACCCATAATAATTTTTGTCCACTTCTCTATGGACCTTACACCATCACCAAGGCTATGGGTGGAAATTATTTTGATTCAAGTATTCCCCCCTTCCTTGGATTGCACCCAGTATTCAATGTGGACCTCCTTCGTCCATATTTTCCACTACTACTGGACACATCAGAAATTGCAGAGCAACTGACACCTACAGAGCTTAACCCTGACTGCATGGAACAGAAAACCATTGATCAGTTCATGGACAAAGAGGTTAAGGGCACTCACCAAGAGAAGATCCAACTCTATCAAGTTATGAAAGCAGGGAAGCTATTGCACCAAGGAAAGTGGCTCACCAAGTGTCAAGTTCATAAAACATTTCCCCATTTGATGGGGGCATTCAACATAATGGAGACCATTACTTCCTAAGGGGGGAGGAATGATCCAGATGAACATCAATAGCCGCCCACATATTCCACTGGATCAAAATACAGTTTCCATCTTGGTAGTTTTTCTACATTCTTTTGGGTCCCAAACTTTCGGGGTCGTTTTGAGGCCCTAAATGACGTTTCTTTGATGTGGGAACGTCCAATAGATGGTGAAGGATTGTATTGATCCATTCAAAATGTGTACTCCTTGACTAAGCCTTTTCCAACGGGGTATCGAACGCCCCAAACGAAGATCGTATGCAAAATTTACGACATTAGGAAGTTGATGTATCAACTACCCCCATCGGGGCTCACAAACCTTTTGGTGTTTCATCCTTTGAGGTTAGGGTTTGGGATGTTTAGGATTTTTTCATTTATGCTTTACGTTAAAAAGGCCTTTGGAGGCTCATTGTAATCATATTTTTGCGAATGCGCATAGCCATCACATCTCTTCTTAAAGATAAGCTACCAACATTCTAGCGAGTTCATTTCACTCTATATTTTCTTTTACAGTCTCTGCATATTTCATTCTTTAACATAAATTGAGTATTACTGTATCTCTGTGTTTATGTCATATTTCCGTGTTTCATTTCATTCCCTCATAAATCTAGATCATATAACTACACAAATATTTGCACAATATTACTAAGCACAATAATAGAATGACCATTGCATCAAATTTGGACCTAATCCCCTTCTCAAATAGGTCAAAATAGGTGTTTCCAAGTGCAACAATTTGTTTACCAAAGTGCAAAATCCGATTTTGAATTTGCCAAAATTGGATCACAAAAATGCAAATTTGGATTTGAAAATGAAAAATCAGATTCTGAAATATGCATAGAATATATCAAACACTTAACTATATGAATTGTTAAATGTTGTTTGTTGACCACCATTTTGGTCAACAAATACAGGTCAACAAAGCATTTCCAAGCAACCCTACTATTTCGAAACATTTTATCTAGAGTTAGTGCCCTCACAAAGTTATCTCTCCAAGTGCCTTTGTTTGGTACCTTAAACCTAGGATCTTAGCTAACTTGATGTTATCTCAAGGTTTCCACCACTTAGAGAGACTTTTTTATGAGATATTGTCTAACACGTGGTTGGATCATTTGTGATGCATGAGTTATAGTTTGGTGTTTCAACATGTTCACGAGGTCATAAGTTACATCTTAATTTGACACGAAGGAATATATAGCGATGACACTACACCATGCTCACATGACACAATGATTTGGATTGGCTTATTTGTGCTCATGGCCCCCATTTCCCTAAACTCACTTTTCCTTCATATAAGATCTTGCCCATGTAAATGTCACTTACGCTAACCATACCACCATACCACCATCCACACTTAACCCCTTTTCTTCTTATTATTTTTACTCCTAAAACAACTCCACAAAGTACTTTGGATTATGCCTAATACAAAAATTAAATTTTATTGGCTCTTAACCTTTTCTATTATTCACTATATGACCCAACTCAATATATATCCAATTTAAGCATTAAACCCAAGTGTGATGCTCATCATTTTTAATTAGCCAATGACCATCATTTTCATTTTTATTATTATTTTTACTATAGAAACAATTCCACAAAATCCTTTGGATTCTGACATTTTCATTCTTATTATTATTTTAAAGTCCTTTAAATTATGTCATGATACAAAAATTAATTTTTATTGACTCTTAATCTTATCTATTCACTATATGACCAAGCTAATATATCTAACATCAACATCAAGTGTCAAGACCGTCATTTTCAATTAACCATATATGACTTAGCTCAATACATATCCAAGGCAAGCCTCAAGCGTCATTACCATCGTTTTGTCAAGCCCAAGTGTCATGACCATCATTTTCAATTAACCAAAACCAATGACCATCATTTTGAATTAACCAAAGACCATAATTTTGTCAAGCCTCAAGCTTGTCATAACCATGATTTTCTATTAACCAATGACCATCATTTTGAATGGACCAAAGACCATAATTTTGTCTGAGCCTCGAGCCCCAAGTGTCATGACCATCATTTTCTAACCAATGAACATCTTTTCAATTAACAAAAAATTATCATGAACATAGTTTCCATCATTTTCAATTAACAAAAAAATCTTTTCTATTCATCAATCACCATCATTTTCAATTAATCAAATAATCATCATTTTTTATTAACCAATGAACATCATTTTCAATTAACCAAAAATTATCATCATCATCCTTTTTAATTACCCACAAAAGTGTAACGCCTGGCCTTGTGCACTTCCACCATATATTATATATTGCAATCCAAGTTTTTCATAAATTCCATAAATTCCATGTACTTTAGATCCAAGAAATATGGATGGAGTTACGGCTACTCCTTGATCGATCATGTATAGGATTGTTCATATTAGAGGCGATGGTGAGATGATACAATACCAATGTGGTCCCAGGATAGAGAGTTACTGCAAAAGAGGGACACTTATACTGAGAGTTGCTGCTTTACTGCTTGTAGAGAATGTTCATTAAAAATGGAATTTACCTTGTTACATTTATCTGGTGCAGCGGATTATTTGTCTTACTAAGGATTTAATAAGTGCCAAAGGTTAGAACGCAGCTACAGGCTCCATTCATGTTTACATAATCCTACATCACCCTACAATGTTTACATAATGCGTAGAGAACTCATATTATTTAGTTCGTAAGAGAATGCTATTTAGATACAGTGCTTTCCAGTTTGCTCGAGGCTTATTATAAAAACATGCTCCAGTGTTTATTTACAGGCAGGGGTAAGATCCAATAGTGGAGATACCGGCAAACAGTAATCAAATTTGAAGGGTTACTTTTCATTTCAAGTTGAAGGGTATATATTCATTCAATCCTTCCATGATGAAAAGTTTAAAAAGTAGTTGTACTTCAATTGGAAAGAGTAAACTATGTATACACTTCAAAAAAAATATTCTAAATAAAAAATCGACCTTCCAGTTATTTAACCAACCAGATAGATGGGTTATATATACACTAATAATAATAAAAATTCATAAACATTGAACCACATTCTCTTTGGAGGAATTTCAAGACGTTATAAATTACTATAAAACTTTAGACACAATCACAAAATCAAACTTTTTGGTAAACACCAATATAAGAGATGATGTAATCTATGTATCTATATGATGCAGAGTAATGCATCTTATGTTCATATTTTGAGCATACCCCAATCCTTCTTAACCATGGGAGTCATGTTCATTTTACATCTCATTAGAAAAGAAGAAATTGTAGTAGATTTTGAGGCCTTTGTTGAAGGGTGATAATTCTATCACATATTGTAAAATCATTGAAGGGACCCTACTTGCATTATAGGCCTCTAGGAACATGACAACCTAGCATGTCTGCATCCATTTCTTATTATGTAAGATAATATGTTTATGATTTAGAGCTTCCCAAGATCCATAGAAACATAAAACTAAATGAAATTACTCATTAAGACTGCCAAATATGTTAATTTTTATTGAAGATAATGACTATTCACTTTCTCTCTCAAACCATGTGAAAATGCATGAAAGAGTGTGATGTTAGAGAATAATCCCTAATGTGTAAGTTTGATGATAATAAAAATTATGTTACCTTCTCCCTAGCTTGCTTAAGAATCCCATCGAGTTTCCAAAATTTTGTTCCAAGAATTAATGCTACAAAGGATACGTCTTCTTGATCTTGAGCTTGGGATGAGGTAGGGGGAAATAGAGCTATGGGGCATTCTCAAAACATTTGCAAAGTATCGTCACACTAATGTCAATATTTTTTCTTTAACCATGGGTATAACCCAAGAGTATATCCAACATCCCGCAAGCCATATATACCAATAAATTGTGACTTAGTAAGGGATAATGCGTCCCACCTGGGGGTGCCTACCCTTCTAGTCTTATCACAATGGACGTACATGTACGAAGTCTACCGCCCTCTGATTTTGAACCTATGACCTCCAAAGAGGAAAAACATGTTCTTAACCATTAGGGCCACTCAAGCTACACTAATGTCAATGTTGTTAGAAAGAAGAAGAAGATAACAAAGGAAATGCCACTATTGGCAAGTGTTGGAGGCAAAGATAACAAAGCAAATGGAATTATGCTAAGTGTGGGATTAAAAAACATGAAGTATGTAAACTAAATGTGATGCCAATCCCTATATTGACAAGAACCGACAATGCTCATCAAACATGAATTCAAGTGGAGATTCACAAATACAAGGTGTCTAACATTCTTTGGTAAGCTTTCATTAAGTGACACATAAAATAGTGTATATGCCAACACGGTGGTAATACATTTATCTAGGTGTGAGCTATGTGATGAATTTAATGTTGTGGAAGGGTACACTGTGGAAGCATACATCGTA
The DNA here is from genome assembly GCA_010110895.2 of Picea sitchensis. NCBI lineage: Eukaryota > Viridiplantae > Streptophyta > Pinopsida > Pinales > Pinaceae > Picea > Picea sitchensis. Next base: position 7,272 of record SNQJ01S0260415.1, on the reverse strand, counting down.
TTAGGGAATATATAAGAGCCAACTAGAATAGAGATGATTTTAGTCTTTAGATGCCAAATACAAGTATTGTGTGATGAACCAATGCTCATTGACCAACCAAGCATTGAAAGTGAGGACATTGATGGGTTATTGAAAATCTAGCCCTTCTTTTGACATTTTATGATATTTGTCGTCCTTCATAAATGACAAGCGATTTAAAATGTTTACATTTTTTTAAAAATGTTTTTTGAATTACCCTTTTAGGATAAATTTGAACCCCTTGACGGGGCTAAAATGGGTTTCAATGTTAATTGTTTTATGCAACACCTACCTTTATCTCTTCTTATCTACCTTGCTTGATGTCCCCTTTCATTTGTATTTAATTTGACCCTTTGTCCTTTGTACCGTTATCGGTTTTAATATGATTTTCAATACATATCCTTGTGCCTTTAACTTCTATTCTCCCTCGTGGATTTAGAAGCATGCACTACCCTGCATATGTGATCTTGCATATGTGATCTTCCAGTAAGTTGGTGTGACAAGATGATGTCCACCTCATCTCAATCGATGCTCTTCGTACTTTCAAAGAGCCAAGAAATTATGAATGCAGCTGGTCGGCACATGTAAATATTTTGACAGAATTTTCCCATAATTATGGGTAATCCTTTGTCCTCCTTTTAAAAGGCATGAGAGTTGACCACCTTCTTCATACCTCTGAAACATGTATGCCTTGTCCATTCAATAGTTTTATTGTTTTTGCAACTCTACCGCCAGGGAATGAATATGTATTTTGATATCTTCTGTAGGAGCTTTAAAATAAATATTTGGTCCTTTGTAAGATTGTTGTTTTACTTCAATGTGGATGGCACTTTTTACATCTATTTATATGACAATTCTATCTCAAGTTGGAATTAAAAATGAGTTTTTTCACAACAAAGATTAATCACGTACATTCAACACATTATTCAATAGCCACAATGTAGAACCACTGATTTTCACCCTTTTTAAGAAATAAGTTGAATAACATTCTATTGCATTATGTACGTCTTTTCTTGACATGTTTTGTATCTAGGTTTTCTTTGGATGTGAGTTTTGGCACATGCAACTCCATTTTTAGAATGTATATGCAGTGGCATTGTAAATGATGTCTCAAGAGCACATGATTGGCCACCTTGCATGTTACTTCACCTTCATTAAACTATGGCCTTCTAGACCAATTGAGCCAGTTATATGTTACCATGTTTTAATAATATTTAGATATTTCAACTTCTATGATAGGTGGTAATGCTTTTTACATGGAGACGCGTCCGCATTCAATATGTTGATAAAACATTGTGGTTATTTTGATTCATCCATATCCTCTGATGCTTCATGAGAAATCACCAACTTTTGATGCACATAAAGGCCTTACCTTTCTAATTTGCCTTAGACCACCTTATTCATACTTTGTAGCAGCTTCCTAGTAACTCTGGTCAAATAGACAGGCTTCCTATGGTGAGATCTACATTATTGATTTCTTTCTAGTAGAGGCAAGATTGGCCATTCACAACATTTCCATTTCCCTTCCACTCCTAGGGATCCCCTCCTCCATGATACAATATAGGACATTGATCGGATATCAATGTACTTAATAACGATTATTTGTAGCTTTCAACCAGCCTCAAATCTTTGAAAGAACCCCCACCATATTAGAATGTAGATTGTTGATTCAAATGTGTGGGGAAAATCTCAGTCATTTGTGATGTTTCACATTCTTTCATTCCTCAAAAAGGCCATTTTCCATGGTGGAACCTTGACCATCACTCTTGTTGAGTGTATTTAATATGGGCCATTAGCGACGATGAGGACCTTTCCATTCTCCAATGAGTCTTAACCCCTCAATGAAAGACCATCCATTAATCTGACATGGTTGGAATAAATCTATACCATTCACGGTACTTGTAACCTCCCACTTTCAATAGATTTTCTCTCCAAGGATGTAATTTAGGCCCTTGATATGAGTTTGGCACACATTTTCGCGGGGCCAATCCCCACCATCTGTGGGAGTTAGGGAATTATTGGGGTTATATATGGGTTTGTTGCTAATTTTTATGTAGCAAGGGGTTAGGAAGGGCTAAGCATTCCTTCATGGGCTTGCCTTGGGTTATTTCAAAAGGGGACTTCAATATTTATAGGAAGTTGGGAAAGATAAGGCTTACTTTTGGGTTATGAATTTTTTGTGGTTCTCAAGTCTTTGAGAGACATTTAGACAAAAAATTTGGGTAGGGGTCTCCATAGGTGATAACATTGATTCCTTTGTGGGATGGATCCTCCTTGTGAGGCACTAAGAACTAGATCTTTTGGGTGAAGTAGGTAGTGCCTTAATCCATTAGGCTACATAGCCAAAAATTAGGCTATGGATTCAAAAATTGGGCTATGGATTCAAAAAATGGGCCATGGATTCAACACTTTACTTCTTTTGAAAACCTTCTTCTTAGGACAATAGATGGAAAATAAGACTAAAATCTAGCAATGCTAAAAGTAAAATGCTAAAATTGATCAAGAAAATGGGAAATCCTACCTACATAACCTAACTAGAAAGTGGGCTCACTAGGTCACATGGAATCACCAATGGAACCATGTGCTAATTTTGATAAGGTTACGAGACTTGTGCACACACAAAGCTGATAGAATGATAGTTGTCATTGGATTTTGGAGGGTAAAAAGACAAGGCATGACATCCTTGATTATTGCATAATGTAACCAAGAGAAAACAACACTACTTGGGATACAACTAAGATTAGAAGAACACTTGACCCCTTTGAAAGAAATAATGCAAAGGAGTGAAAACATAGGAAACATATGAATAAATTACCGATCTCCAATATTTTCTTTGTTGCTATGTTTTGTGGAATTTATCCTCTTTAATCCATGTTGTGTTTGGGTCTTCTTGAAGAATGACTTCTTCAAAGCATTTAGGTCAAATGTGAGTGTTGGAAGTGACTTAGGTTTGTCTCAAAATGTTAAACTTACTCTTATCATTGGATTCTCAAATGTAAGATCAACCCTACTCACTTCACCTTCCTCGATGCCATCAATGCTACTATCAATTTCCAAGTTTCAATATTTGGCTACTTGTGGACTTTGTGTCGTGTTCTTAGTTTCATATCCAAAGTGGCATTCCTTATTATAGTCACCTTCTTGATTCTCATTGTTAGAGCCATCTTGAAAATGATCACTATCAAGACTATCTTGGAAACCCTCATGCTCAAGTCAAATGTCCCTGTAACACCCTGTTTCCCCTAGTCTGTAAATATAACTATATGGGCCGAGGAACTATGGCAAACTTAAAAGTGTGAACGTTTGATTTGATGGACCTTGTGTATAAGGTCGATGAATATAAATCCTGTTATTTTAATGGATAATGCAAACGTGTTGCATAACTGCTGAGAAGGGGATGTGCTAAGAAAGACCACAATTGCTAATGAAAAGGTGGTGGAGGGGACCCAGAATGGTTGCGTTAACCTTCACCGAACCAGTACTATGCTAGTTTTAATTGCTCAAAATTAGAACAACCCTTTGACCTGAAATGAATTACAGTCAGGCTGGTAGGTGGGAAGACCTCCTCAAGATTTAATGAAGGGATGGGGCAGATCACCCATCTGTAAGGCTTCCGAACCTAACCACAAAATGGGGATTCAAGCCACACACAATCTTGCTAAGGAAGGCAAGAAAGGAAGCGTGGTGGTGGAAAGAGGGAGACCTGTGAAGAATGCAGAGACGAGAGCGGAAACTCTCGGTTCCAAGGAGGGATTGAAAGTGAAAAGTGAGTTCTGATCACAGGGGATAGAGATTGATTCAGGAGAAGGAGAGTAACCTTCGTCCTCGTCTATTCCTGTATAAGGAGAAGGAGAGTAACCTTCGTCCCTAACTTTCGTTGAGCTGGAAGTGAGATATTGAATCTCAAATCATCGTGGCCTAAGCTCGGGGGTGGCAAGTGATATATCCATCGGGAGTGACTGAGCCTATGGTTGGGTGGAAACGATCACTCCTCTCAGCAGTCGCATCGCACCTTATGGTTCTGATAAGTGTTTTTATGCCTGGTGCTTTGAATTGGAAATAATGAATTGCATGCTTGTATTTATATGCCTAAAATGGTTTCTGTACTGAATGATTAAGTTAGAAGTATGAGTTCGTTCCTTGAGAACTTTCATATCTTCTTGATTTCCTTATGCACTAGCTTAATCCCTCGGAAGAACCTTCCCAGATAATTTCATCACCGTCCTAGAGTCGCGTGAGTACTTCCTTATTGCGGAGGTTGAACCCCTCAATTACTGCGAGGACGGAGTTCAATAGGCTCAGGAGAGGTAGTGCATGTATGCACCAAGTCTCTGCAAGATGGGAAGAGACCGAGACTATCTTAAGTTATAAAGTTAAGGAATGAACGTAAGCAGTGCACAGAAGAACGTTTCCAAGTGTTACGTTCAAGAGGAAGAGTGAAGAATCCTTAAGTCTTTCAAAGCCAATGAAGCTCAGGAAGAATAGTGAGGTCCAAGTATCGAAAGGGAATATCCTTTTGTTTAGAAGAGGAATAGATGAGATCCGTTCGGGAGGATCCAAGGTCTGTCATGATCATTATATTTGAAGAAGGAGAATAGGCGTTAACACCTCGACCACTTCAATCTCCGCAAGTTCGCACATCGAGAGATTCACGTGTTAGTGCGGTCAAGTCTTCCGAAATACGATGACATGGAATAACCTAGACCATAGATCTAAGGATCTATCAGGACCCTCCTTAACCGTTGGATTTGGTGCTCCGAAATATCGGCATTTCGGAAGTCGGGAATGTGGAGGAAGTTATGAATTGGAGGTCGCAGGTCGCGAGATCCCGACATCATCAGAACCGTCCATCGAAAGGGATGCGTGGCGAGAGATCAATGTTTCACTAACTCGCAAGAGGAAAAAGTCAAAGGGGAGAATAGTGAGAACTTGCGAGGCCCGACTTCCCGATTTGACAGTGGCTGTCAGATCCAGAGGAGCGCGAGCTGTTAATTTGGTGCTCCGAAATATCGATATTTTGGGATTCAGGAGAATGAAGGTGAATCATATCGAGAGTTTCTGATACGTGAAATTGCGACGCGATCTGTATCGTCGGATCGGGAGAGTCGAGGTGACTCACATGCAAGGACCCAATATGTGATTTCATGACATGCCTTTCGATTAGGCTTGTGTTCACAGGTAATGGTCACGTGGAGGAGGATAAAGGAGGAGCTAGCATGTGCTAGGCCCCTATTGGGATTTCGGAGGTTGGGGAGAGTCGGGGTGACTCACATGTAGAATACCCGACATGCGAAGTCCCAAAACGTCTTTTGGGTAGGCAGACGGTCATAGCCCGTGGCCACATGAGAGAAACTTGCGTCTGGTGCTTGTTTGTGCAGGCCGAGTTTCAGACAGAATTAATCTGGTCCATAGATAAGAAGGGCACAGATTTGAATCTTCGATTTTGGACGTTAACGTCAAGATTGTGAGATTGACGATCCTGTAGCTTTGTGGGGAAAGGAGCTACTAGGAGTTTAATATGTTGAGGGCGGACCACAATTTAAACTGTGGTTTCATCAAGAGGACACATGGAGGGGGTGAGAGCATTGCGGGCCCAAAAAAGTTTGACCCCAAACCGCTTGTGGTTTGAGCTAACGCCCGACACTCTGAGTTTTCGCAACAGGGTGAAATGGAAGGTTGCGGGTGCCCTTAAACCTATACCAAGAGACCGAAAGGTTCCGTGTTTAACCATAGAACGAGACCATCAAGGTCTCAGAGAATTATTTGGCTTCAGAATTGGAGATCCTCGACCAGGAAGTCGGACTTGGTCCTTGACCTTCCAAATTAGGAACCATGAATGGAGATTCTGTCCTTTAAGAAAAGTGAAAAATTTCATTCCTCGTCATGGGTGTGTTAGAAATTGGTATCGGAGCATGGTTACAACACTTGACCTTCTTGGGATCATGGACAAGTCACTTAAAAAATCTATTTGGAGGGTTTTAAAGAACCACACTCTACCTTACCTCTTTCTTAAAAAGGTTGATTTAAAAATGTTAGTAAATAAAATAATGAAATTTTCTATTGTGTATATGCATTTAAGACATTTAGCCTTGTATTGTTCATAAACTAATATATTGTTAGCTAAAAATAAGTGTTTTTGGCAACACTTGAGAAGTCAGTGAATCACATGAAAACTCCAAGACTATAGGATGGTGAGGTGTGATGAAGTGGGGGATGGATCCCACAATAGAAATGAAGAATATGACGAAGGGAGGGCGATAGAAACCCCTCCATATTTGGCTGAAACTGTAAGGAGCCTCAGGGCCGAGTTACATATTTTCAAGGATGACAATGAGAGATTGATAAAGGAGCAAGAGAAACAAACATAAATTAACGTAGTTTTGCTACAGAGCTTATCCGACACACAGAGGCAACTTCAACACGAACCTACAACCAATCATGTGGATCTACGACACAAGAAGAGAAGTCATATTCCACCTGAGACCCAAAAACATGATTCCATAAGTGGCCCCACTGGGAGAAGTACTGCGAAGAATGTCCAACTTGGAGGCAGGGGACACTCATCGGGAGAGTCCTATGGAAAGGAAGCTGACAACTCCGAAGGATCTTCTAGTAGCAGGGCCATCTCGCATTCTCAAAGGAAAGGAAATAAACGAAAGTGCTCCAAAACCTGTGGTCATGAAGAGTTCAAGAAAGCCAAACCACCCTCTTTCCACTGAGAGATTAAGAAGGGACAAGAGGCATAAGCTTGGCTTCTTGGTTTAAAGAAGTATGTCAGAGTCCATGACTATTCTGAAAACTTGAAGGCTTGAATAACCATCTTCAACCTGAATGGAAAGGCTTCCATATGGTGGGAAGACCTTAGGAATGTGAAAGGATTCCATGAGAAGGACTTGTCATGGAAACAGTTTGAGAGATATTTCAGGAAGCAGTATCTGTCAGAAAAATACATGGATGGAAAAACTAAGGAATTCTATGAACTCCGGCTGGGGCAACTCACCATAGAGGAATTTTTCAATAAATTTCTTGAGCTACTGAGGTATGTACCCTACATAAAAGATGAAAAATAAAAAATGCAGTGGTTCATTAGTGGGTTACCTCAGACCTGTCGGGATAGGATTGAGTTCGACAAACCAAGGACCTTAGAAGAATCTATCTGGAACGCGAGGTAGTGTTATAAACAATTTGGGAGCAAGAAAATACCCCACGAGGACCGGAAGAAGAAGAGTAGTTCGGGATTGCAGAAGAAAAGGT
>SNQJ01S0260414.1:0-12269 GCA_010110895.2 Picea sitchensis | reverse complement strand
AGATTAGTGAAGCATTTATTAGTTGTATGACATTTATTAAGTTAATTAGATTAAGCATGTGGATATGGTCCACTTTGATCATAGTTAAGATTGTGAAACTTAATCACTTTTTGTATTCTTTATTTATATGTTAATAGAATACATGTACATATATTATGGGTACATTTCTGCAAGTTTTTCTATGTGTTCTCCCTCATTTCTTTTCTTTCAAACCATTTTCTTGATTTTTTCATATCATTTGGTATTAGAGACTTCGATCAAGGTGTTCTCCATGCACAAATCTAGTTTATTTGGCCTACTTTCCCACCTAGGGTTAGTTTTAGGTATAGGTTTTCTTCACACTTGATCCTCCACCCAAATAATTGTTTTTTAGGTTTTGGTTCATTTGGATTCCATGCACACCCATAACCGTTTCTATTTAATTCCCTTGGGTTTATTTGAGACCTATTCCTTTTCCCCAAACACTTCTTGTTCTCTAGGTTTGGTTCCTTTAGTATAATAGCTCCCATGCCCACCTAGAACTGTTTGTTCATTCAATTTTTGGGTGACTTTAAGTGTTTCTCCTCCACCCTAATAATTTTGGCTTTCGGGATTTGCTTTATGTTTTCTACAACACCCACCTAGAATTCTCATTATTTTTTGTTCTATTCCTCTTTCGAGGTCTTCACATCCACCTTCGAGTCACACATGGCTCCACTCTCTTAGAAAAATGTTGATCTTTAACGTCGAGTTCTTCTCTAAAGTCTACTCTACTCCAAGTGCATTTACTCATGGACATAGCTTTTTTTTCTTGATCACCCATACTATAATACCCCATTTATTATCCTCAAACTACTATTGAATATGTGTACATAATTAATGGATAAAAAGTCGAATGATGTAATATATAAAAATTGCACATTGAATGATAATAAAAATACATCACAAGTTGTAGATGTAGATGGAGAAGGGGAAAATAATGGGGTCTATGACCCCACATGAGAGGAAAGAAAGGGGGGTTAGGGGCCCAAGGAGGGACAATGAAATATAAAATTATTTTATTGATAACCCTAAGCCCTTAAACACTGATTTTATTAAAACTTTGTTTTATGTTTTCCTAAGTCTTTTGACCCTAGAATTAGTGGAAAACATAGAAGTGTGTAATTTCCATGAATATATTTGGATTATCATTAGCATGCAAACTTATTCCACAATTTTGGGCATGCAAAGGGAATTTTTTGGGACATTCATTCTTTATGGAGGATTTTCTCTCAAATTATAAGAACTATATGAATGAAAGGGAATCCACATTCATTCTTCACCGACAATCTTGTCTATGAACTTAAGTTACCATAGTAAGGCTATAGTAGATTTATGGAAATGATTGTCGGGTGAGTGCAAGATAATGATGGTCTCTAATAATGTTTTAGTAGAAATGAAGACATGGAAAAACAACAATATGTTAACTTAGAAGGATGATTCAAGGTATTTTCATAGTGAATTTAAATATGGTGTAAAAAGATGAAATGTATAAAATTGAATTAGCTTTCTAAATATACAATTTGTATTTATAGAATTTGTGCATGACAATGTAAAATTTGAGTTTTTATAATAGTCTAATGTTATTTTTCATACAAATTATAATGCATATGTTCCCATTAGTGCATGCATTGAGTACCTAAATGATGTAATTTCCTTCAAAAGAATTTACAATTGTAGAGAACATATTGTTCTTATGCATAACTATTCTTTCAAATTTTATAATGTTAGTTTTATAAATATTTTTAAATTATGAACTTCATTATATCCATGAAATTATGAGGCCATGTGTTAGTACAAGGTATGGGGGTCTTAACATACTTAAACAATATATTACTTTATTTTTAGATTGTAGATATCGGTCTATACTAGTGCAATTAATAGCTTTTTCTACAAATGGGTAAGGCTATAAAATGTTATATCAAGAGCAAAAGACATATGTATTTTAAGATTTTGATATATGTCAATACAAAAATAAATTAAAAATAGTAAACAATACTATTTTTTTTTTTAATTATGTATTTAGAATCTGCATAGTCAACTCTATATGTGTGTCAAGATTCATTGATGGTGGATTTCTGTAGAATATACAAAATTAACATGAAAAATAGAGATATTGAGAGCCATTTAGATAAACTGAGTTTTTGATGTATCTGCAACACAAACCACTAGGTATGTCATTTTGAACTTGAAATATGAAGCAACCAAGTCAACAAACATGTATTTTAAATTTGTCAATCTTGCCCAAAAATATTTGATTGAAAGGAATAAAATGCATTATAAAGTATGTGTGCATTCCTAAATCATGCATACATTCCTAAAGAATGCATGTTTTCCTAAAGTGAATTCATACTCTAGCGCATGTGCATTCCTATAACATGCATGCTCTATTGTGAATAAATTCCCCCCCCCCCCAAGTATATCCTTCACCTCTAAGTGGGGATATCAATGACATTAGGAGGATTTGAGAACTAAATAAGGGTACCAAGGTCCTTGACATGGTAAGGGAAGGAAACTTGGGCCTTCGGTTGTAAAGGTTGCTTCTAGATATCAATTTCCTAGACCAACACTCAGGTGAAGAAACTTGATATTTAGGTCTAAAATGTAGCTTCTAGAGCTTAAGATCCACCAACGAGTCCTCAAACCACCACATATGACCTCTCTATGAGATATTTATCCACAAAGTTGTAATATGGACACCATTATAAGGTTTTGAGCACCAAGTATGGGTTTTTGGATGTTAGAGATGGTAAAGGGAGGAGAATCGAGCCTTAGGACCTAAAGTAGTCTTCTAGGCATGCAACTCCAAGAATAGGACCTCGAACCAATAAACATAATGTCTTGAGAGTATCATTTCCATCTTAGTTGGGATATGGGAAGCCTTAGAAGGTTTTGAGTTCTATATTTGAGTCTCATTTCCTTGATCATGGTTATGGGAGGAAACTCATGCCTCAATCACTTAAGGTGGATTCTAAGGTTGAAGGGATGTGAATGAGGACTCCAACCACTACATATGACTTTTCTATGAGATCGTTTTCCTTTAAGAGGGGATATGGGATATATTAGAAGATTTTTAGCAATATATTTGGGTCATGGTGCCTTGAACATGGTTGGGGGAGGAAAACTTATCCTTAGGACCTAAAGGAATATTTCAGGCATTTGGGATCAATATTGTCACCTCAAACATGGGTCTCAGGGACTTGGACATGGTTAGGATATGAAACATGAACCTTAGGCTTTAAAGGAATCTTCTAGCTATCTATGGCTAGGAAGGATGCCTTGAACAACCACACATGGCCTATTAAGGGTATCCTTGGCCTATGATTGGGGAAATCAGTGAAAATAAGTGGTTTTGAGTAGTAGGTATGTGTCCCAGTGCCCTAGAAATGATCTAGGGAAGAAATCCATTGTTGACGCCCAAAAGCGCAACATAAGGTACCTACTTACAAATGGTTGCAACCCCCGATTATTTAATTATATTTAATAATGTACTAATAGGTGGGACCCCTTGTTTGACTTGTGTGACTATGAAAAAGAGACGACACTTATGTTTTATGTCCTTGGTAGTGAAATGAGCTCTACAATTATTTACTTTTAAGTTTTTGTTGAAATAAGTGGCCAAATGATTGTATGGGTGATGCGACTTAAGAAGAAATGATGTTGTCTTTATATAGATCTCACAAGTATTATTTAGTTTGATGAAGGATCTAAACTCGATGTTTAAGTTATATGTGTGATATGGTGATTTCATGCTACAAATATTGCGTGCATTGTTTGAATTGGAAGTAAGGTTGAAATATGGTATCCCTAACAAGATTTTGATATATGTCACATTGGAGTGTTAAATCAAGATTGGCGCATTTGTTAAAGTTTAAGTCTTGGGATATGGTGGTGTATCAAGATTACATTAAATTAATTTTGGAATTAGTGGGTTGATGTGTTGTATGGTATCTTGCTCGTACTACCTATGGATGAATGTGTAAGTGTAGATACAACATGCAATAAATACACGTCACTCTAACCTACCTCGAGTCGACCACCCTATCCATTTCACATTTGATATTTTGTTGGTTGTTATTACTCCACTTTGTTCGGTCATGGAAGAGGTATACAGGCTTGGTCGACTCTCCTTGGAAATTTTTTACACACAAGTATGGGATTTCTTGTTGTTCCATCCATGAATATTTTTCTCTTCTCTTTAATTAAGTCAACAGTTGGCTCTTGAGTTTGCTTGTTGTCTGTGCATTTCCAAAGTTATGATATGTGGATTTTTGACTGTGTATGGATTATTAGTGAATTTTGGTCTCGATGGAATTTATATGTGAACTATTCATATGGAAAATGATGTGGGCATCTCTTACTATCTGTAGTTGCTTCATGCTTTACCTATGAAAAAAAGATATTGTTTGGGAAGTTCTTGGGCCTACCTTGCCTCTAGTTTTATTTTTGAGATTCCTTTTTGTCTGTTAAAAATGTTATCATTGTTCATGTCCTGTGTGTTATTTGGAAACTTTGATTGTCATTTGATTGTTTTTGGCACAGGGGAAAACCTAGGGTTCAACTCTACAACAACGCACCAACAAATCCCTAACTATCGGCCCTTTCAACAAAACCTGCGAAGCAGATGAAGTCTCACCCAAGGTAGAGGCAGGGGTGGTTGCAATACTCAGGTGTCTACAACCTTATCTAGGACATAGATATGTGATTATAATACTTAATAAATCACTTAGCACCGTCAGTTCCTCAATATGCAATCAATATCCACTTCGCTGATAAAATAGAGCTTCACAACATTCACACTAATCTAATGTATTTAAGCACTTAACATAGGTAAATAGATCCGATCGAGCATATAAAGCACTAAGCATAGCCATATAGATCAGATATAACATTATCACATATAATAAGAACAAAGCATAAGCAGATCTATCTAAATACATCAAAGCACTTAACAAATAAGATGTGAACACATCAAGACAAAGCACAAAGCAGCATAACACTGTGTTTACGTGGTTCACCCCCACCCTAGGGCTACGTCCACCAACTCTTCTCCTTTATTATCTCCAGTCAATTGGCTACAAGCACAGAGCCTCAAAATCCTTACTCCGCACAAGACATAATATCCGTGCAACTCGCTAGATCCTTCTTCCTTGCGTTACAACACTAAGCCTTCCACAATCTGCTACAAGGACCTTCACTTAGCTCTGCAAGTCTCTTACAGTCATGCACAAAGCACTTATAGACTCTACTTGCACTTAGCATACGTTCACATCACATAGATGCAACACTACTTCTATCTAGCATAAGCATATATTTATATATACAAAATAGGCCTAAACATGGGTAAACCCATGGGCCGATGTCCCATTCCCATTACATATTACCACATCCCAAAAAGGACCTAAAAAGGGGCCAAGATCCCGTGATCTCTGCTTTGTCTTCTGCTCCTCCTTCGACAGGCTGTCGAAGTCCCAAAATAGGTCAGCATGACCAAGAATCTCCCAAAACTTGGTCAAGAGCCAACAGGCCCCCAACACTCACTTGTGACTCATCTCGAGTCACTCTGGTTTGATCAGTTCCACTTCGAATGCCTCAAGTTTTGATCGATATGCTTCTACCTTCTTCTTTTCTATGGCCTCTTTCTCGACGAACTCCTGGATCACTGTGTCATTCATTATAGGCATTATGTTGTTGTGGTGACAACCTATTGTATCTCTTCTCCTTGACTTTCAACCTCTGTAAACAACTAACATGCCTTATCTTGCATAGGTTGGAGCCATTGAGTTACATCCATAACTTTTCTCTGGATCATATGGATCTGTTGTTGGGCGGTTCATTGCTCTTGATATCTATTCATTCTGTCTACTACTGATAGGGCCTTCAACTGCACCTGTAGTGTGTCTGCATGCTGCTTCGCTTCCTGGAACTGCCACTCTAATGTCTGCAATTCTGGATTCTCAACGAGCTTCTCATATGTTTGGGCATTGCGCTTACTCAGCTTCTTGCACTCCAGGGCAAGAGATTTTAGTCTATCAACTGTGCTCTAGGCAGTTGCTTTGCTTTGATCTCTTACATCTCGCGGGGTCTCGGGAACTGTGCGTAGATCCAAATATGCTATGCATTGTTGTAGTTGTTGAATCACTTCTTTAAGTTGTGCCACCTATTGTGGGACTCTCTCTTCGACCCTTACTTCTATAATTTTCATAGGGTGAAGTGCTCTGTTGACCCTTTCCTTTACTTTGAGTTTCTCCGTGAGAAACTGTTCCTTTATTTATACAGTTGGAATTTTTCTTCATCCCACTTTGCTTGGAGAGAAATATTTTCCTGTTATGCAGTACTGCATTGCTCTAAAAGGTCTCCCTGTACTTGTGCTAAAGCCTGGGTGGCTTGCACTGTTTCCTCCTGTGCTCGTCGAAGGTGAGCTTCGAATGTATCAACAATTCGGTGGAGTTGAGTTGACTCATCTCCTAGTTTTGGTGTTTCCAATCGCAGAGGCGCAATGGAAACTGCGCGGATGGACTGTAGTGCCTGCTGCACCCCTTGAAGTTCAAACTTAACTCAATTGTATATATCCTCCTAGTTAGTCTCTTTCTTCTCTACTATCTTCAGTGAAGCATTGTTCAGTGCTGCTACAATGAAATCGAAGTCATCTAAGGTGAGGGTAGTCTGAATGTTGGTCATAGAGGCATTCGATTTCTTCCAGGAATAAGGCATTGGGAGGGAAACCTTCCTTTTCTTCGAGGGACCCTCCTCGTCTCTAGGTGGTGTAACCTCGAATTTCTTCTATTCAACTTCTTCATCATCTATCTCTCCGCCATCACCTCCTTTCTCAGGTGATATGGAAGCAGTCTTTGCTGAGGTACTTCCTACATCTTGGGCTTCTTTATTTTTCTTTGTCTTGCTAGGTCTAGGTGTATCATGCACTTCTTCTGAAATTTCAATGTCAAACATATCTGTAGGGTCTATTGGGATGAGGAAGTCCTTCGACCAGTCTTTTGTAATCTCTTATAAGTCCTCCTCTGTCAGCCTGTAGTAAGATTGAAGTTGTTGCTCGTGATCGTCAGCGCGCGTTGTAATATAAATGAAATGGTGGTTTGCGCTGAATTTCATTAAAGGCTGAAACCTGTGGAGAGTATTCGGCGTGATGTGAGGCTCAGAATAGATGGTTTTCTTCAGCTAGTTGTAATATGTGTGGAATACAACATTTGAATTCCATTGCTTGTTCATGTCACTTGAATACCATAGTGTACTGAACTTCACATCGAGAGGTTCAAAGGGCTCAATGTCCTGGAAGTTTGCACCTTCTGGCAGTGATGAAAGCGATCAGGATCAAAATCCAACTGAAGTGGAATTCATATCCCCTATCTTTCACTTCCGTGCAGTCCAATTCCAAATGGTTCACCTATTACTTCACCCAATTCATTTGTAGTCCCTTCGCGCACTTTCGTGCGAGGTCGACTACAAAACTAGTCACTTGGGTGGGTCGGTTCTTACAGACTAACTTTCCTATGATTAGCTAATAGGAAAGGCACACTGTATCACTCTGGATAGAATCTACCTTGTAGCCTCACGTTCCCTTCTTGACATCTCCGTAAGTGTCCTTGATCCTTTGTGTGAGAGCGCGGTCAATGTATTTTCCAGGATAGAAATCTTGTGAGTCGGGTCCTTGCATACTCAGTCTTGTGATCCGATTGATCAATGTTGGATCCACTCTGATACTATGGTTTAACCACAAGTATCCACCATGGTAACATGACAACAACAACTTGATGCATGCATTCACTTCTTGGTGCCTTCCGAAGTGAGGAATATTGATGACATTGAGCAGTGTGGACTGTGCGAGGTTCATAGTCCATGATTGGGGAACTATATTTGAATTATTTCCCTTTGTTTTGGTTAGGTACTTATGTTGGGCGATCATGTTGTAGACCTTCCTATCGCCGAGGTTGAAGTTACTAAACTTCAATGCTGTAATCTTTTCTTGATCTGTGAAAACTGTGCGTATCCCTTTCAGGAGGTACACAGTGACCAAAGCATACTCAAATTCTCTGGGCACACTATCTCGATTGATTGCACCAGTCAGAGGTGGTAGATAGGTGGGTAAAATGCTCAGAATCAACTTAGCAGTCACGAGATCGTCTCTGTGCTTGGTTTAATTTTAATTTGCTGGTCAGGATGGTTTGGATCGAGCAATTGACAAAGATGTTGGTAGTCCTCTCATGGATGATGCCTGTACACCTGTGGATAATCCTTTCTCTGACATGAATCTTTCAGTCATCAGGTCGATCAAAACTTCTTCAACATCTTTCTCTGCGGTGCTCAATTCTTCTGACATACTCACTCAGGGTGAACAATCGCGGGTTTGTGGAACAACTTAGACACAGTAATGAGATAGACAACAAGAGTGTGATGATCACTGTATAAAATCATCTTACTTTGCGGGCTCGAATTCTCAATTGGAAAAAGTGTTCTCGGTGCATGGCGCGGCGGGATAAATATGGAACTTGACAATGGTTCGCTTGCAATGGGTATGAGCCTCCATTAACTCTTGTTCAGTCCATTATGGCATGGTCCAACGGTCCGATGATGAACCATAATTTCCTTTCTGCCCATTTGGAGCATCGATCGAATGGTTATAATGTCCCCAATGACTATATTTATTTGTCATGGAAAAGTGCCAAGTGTCGTTGTCCTGGTATCCCGACAAAGCTCCCATTTTGCAATTTTTCCATCTACGAAGTTCCTTCTGGAACCTTCTGCAACTTTTCGATCTTATCTCTCTTCTTACTTAAATTTCTATCCTTTTTTCCAGTGAGCTTCGTCTCAGTATTCCTTTTTCCATTCTGATTCTTATCTTCTTTGGTCATAGTCACTTCGCACTATTGAGGTTCTTCCCTAGGATTCCTGGATAATACTTTGTCTTTGTCTGGGGTAGGTACTTCGATCTTCTGTGGGTATTCTAATGTTCTTGTAGCTTCTACATCTAGGTTTCTAGTGTTAAATATATTCGATCTCCTCTCCTGTTCTTCAATCAAGTGTGTGATCCTTCTGTTCATGAAATCTTTTAACTCTTGTTTCTTCTGCTCCAAAAATTCTTCTTCTTCTTTTCATTTGGATTGATCTCTATCAATCCAAGGTTTTCCTAGTAACATGGTAAACAGGGCGTTGTCTTCAATAAATTTAATAATCTCAAAATCTTCTTCTATCGAAGTTCCATTAGCATTCATAGGTATGCGAGTGAGCTTTCCACATAGGTTTATCAAATTTCCTCTGAATAGTCCTATTCCTCCTAATGAAGGGATCATAGGAGGCTTCCCAAGTTCTTTCTGTCATGATATTCACCTGTGTTTCTTCATCCATAACACACTCAATGTCGAAGTCTCATATTCTTACTTCAATGCATTCTTTTTCTTTGAAGATCTATGATAGTCTGACATGTCGATGGTCATTCAGGGTTTCGTTTATTTGCAACAATACTTTATTTGATTATTTCTGGGGTTATTCCATTTCTGTATCTGCTTTAGGGTTTTCTTTATTCAGATTCATTTCTTCCAGCTTAGTAATCATTCTGGGGAAACCCAACACTTCATGGTCCATAGATTTACAACAAAGACAACTAGGTCTTTTCCCAGGTCATTCCTTAACAATATGTCTCGGTCTTTTGCAACTATAACAGAGGGTTAATCCTCTCTTTATTTTAAATGATCCCCATCTTTTCCAATACTGCGCACTAGGATCATGGTAGCTAACCTGCAAAAAATTATTTCTAGGATCCTACAACCATTTGTTAGTCCAAACATTCTTTCTATGCATAGGTATAACATATCTTTCACTATTATTATCAGATCTACTCATATCAAGCCTTCTTTCATCTATTAATACCCTAGTTTTTAAGCTAGGAAATAACCTATCAAAGATACCTAGATCCATACTTTAGAAACAAAAATTTCGACTTATCTTACTTCTACAGAGCACAAAGCTTCCAGATCTAAATTTTTTAACTATTCTTACATTTTATCAGAGCACAAAGCTTGCAGATCTTACCTCTTTTGATCAGAAATTCTCACTTTTTACTTTCTTAGAGAACAAAGCTTTCATATCTTGCTTCTTTCCTTCATATCCAACCTCCTTTCTTCATATCAGGCTTCTTTCTTTAGCACATCACTTTATAAATCAAGTAGGATACTGCGCACTAGGGAACAAATCTACGCACAGAGCTTTCACAATCTCAGGTCGAATATTTGCACACAACTTCTTCTTTCTCAGTTCCCAACAATCACAATTTTAGGTCCCGGTAACGAAACCATTTGTTGGCACAGGGGTAGACCCAGGGTTCAATGCTACAACAACGCACCAACAAATCCCTAACTACCTGCCCTTTTGGTAACACCTGCGAAGTAGATGAAGTCTCACCCGAGGTAGAGGCAGAGGTGGTTGAAAGACTTAGGTGTATGCAACCTTAGCTGGGACACAGATATGTGATTATAATACTTAATAAAGCACTTAGCACAGTCAGTTCCTCAATATGCAATCAATATCCACTTCGTTGATAAAACAGAGCTTCACATCATTCACACTAATCTAATGTATTTAAGCACTTAACATAGGTAAATAGATCAGATCGAGTAGATCAAGCACTAAGCATAGACATATAGATCAGATCTAACATTCTCACATATAATAAGCACAAAGCATAAGTAGATCTATCTAAATACATCAAAGCACTTAGAAAATAACATGTGAACACATCAAGACAAAGCACAAAGAAACATAACATAGTGTTTACGTGGTTCACCCCCACCCTGGGGCTACGTCCACCAACTCTTCTCCTTTATTGTATTTTGTCAATCGGCTACAAGCATAGATCCTCAAAACCCTTACTCTGCATAGGACAAAAGATATGTGTAGCTTGCTAGATCCTTCTTCCTTGCATTACAACACTAAGCCTTCCACAATATGCTACAAGGACCTGCACTTAGCTCTGCAAGTCTCTTACAGTCATTCACAAAGCACTTACAAACTCTACTTGCACTTAGAATACGTTCACATCACATAGATGCACCACTACTTCTATCTAGCATAAGCATCTATTTTTATATACAAAATAGGCCTAAACATGGGTAAACCCATGGAACGATATCCCATTCCCATCACATATTCCCACATCCCAAAAAGGACCCAAAAAGGGGTTGAGATCCCGTGATCTCCGCTTCATCTTCTGCTCCTCCTTCGATAGACTATTGAAGTCCCAAAATAGGTCAACATGACCAGGAATCTCCCAAAACTTGGTCAAGGGACAACAATTGTGTGGCTCTCGTGGCTATTGTACCCACGCCCCTGTATCAACTCTATAATTATAAATGTGGAATTATGTGGTGGTGTTAAGTTTTTCGTGCGCGTTTTGGAGAAACCCTTAACTTGGTCAACTCTCCCTCTTTCACTGCACTGTTGATAGTTGTATATCAAACCTTGTATTTGGAAAACGTGTGGGGGTGGCCAAACCATAATTTAATAAAGGCATTGTTCGTGTTCATTTTTAGTCATGGGTCTTGTTGATTATTCACTGTGTGAAGTTAGAAATAATGCTAAGCCCACTTATTTTTGTAATAAAGCCGGTCATGTGGAAATAATTGGGGTGATGGGACCATTGCAAAACTATTATTTAAGGGATGCGACCTACTATGTGTTCGATTTTATATGAAAGGAATACCTCTATGGATGAGTTATATATGCGTTGAATGAGTTTTATGAAATCGAATGAAGGGAATTTTGGAAGCATTGTTATTCGAAGTTTCAATTTTGAATTGTGTTATACACAGGGATCCGTTCTCTGGCCACTTCGTGGAACCCTGCAGTGATTTGAAATGTATTCATGTTGATATTGTGGACCGCAATTTGTCCTTTCCTCGACCATTGGTTGTGATTATTTTGATGTTGCGTCTCCTCAACTCTTTTGTGCAAACGATGTGTTATTATTGTTGAATGTCTGTTGGGAAATAAATTATTAAATGATTACTGTGAAATGAAAATTCTAAATGCAAATGAGAAGCCTTAAAGTGAAAACCTAGTTCTGGATTTTGGGAAACTGAGTGTTGAATTTCAATTTTGAAATGACACGGGTTTTGAATTTTAATTGACCTTGAAGATGGAATTGTTTGATATATTAGAACAATATCCATGGGAGTCCTTTCCATTATACTATTTTATTCAAAATAAACTCCCCTCATTATCCCAATTGCACTTATTCACTC
>SNQJ01S0260412.1:0-12269 GCA_010110895.2 Picea sitchensis | reverse complement strand
ATTAGATATAATAAATGTAAGAGGACTTCTTAGAAGGTTCTACTTCTAGAAGATTCCTCCTCTAGAATGTTCTTAGGTGATGGTAGCACTATATAAAGGGATTCAAGCAATGTAATGAGACATGAAGTGAATTATTGTATTTGGAGTTGAAGCTCATTAGGAGGTTTCCCCCTCGAAGAGGCAAGTGAACATGAGAGGATCCCTTCCATAATAGGATCCATTGTATGGTGTTTCCATACCTGAAGGGTTTGGTAATAATAAAGTGTTGTTTCTTCTATCTTGCTCTATGGATCTATTTTGTATTCAGTATTTTTGGTGATTATATTTGTAGATCTATTCAGGTTCTTAACAAATTCTCAGCTCAAAAATTGTTACATTCTCTTACAAAAAACCTAACCCTAACGTGGTTAGGTTTTCCTGCATGCTTTCTTCTTTTATGATTCTTTTTCTTCCAGCTGTCTCTTTGTAATTCTAGGTTTTTCCTCCAAAAATAACATCTCCTCAAAATAGGCTTGCACCCAAAAGGGGGTGTACAATCTTCATGGGGTATAAACATGGCTGAAAAAAAAGACCTCTGAATCAAGAAGATAATCAACCTCCACAACCAATAGTACAAACTTGGTCCCCCTCTCCTAGTTATATTTTTCATCCACCACTCACAAGGAGAAACGCCCATTATCAGTGCCCACAACATGGGGGCAATGATTGTACATATGGGGGAACTCATATTTCCCACCATAAATGAAATCAAACCACGCATATATATACCACCCATACATGGACTAATCACCCTTTCCCATTTTGTGAGCTCTATGGTAACCCATCCCATCAGTGCCCTGAAATCACTCCAGAGCTAGTCCAAGCCATTCGTTTGGAGCACACACAACACAATAAGCTTAGTAGTTCTCCTTACACCACTTCAACATGCTCCATCCCCCAACATGCACCTCTTACTCCATCAAGTAAGATTCCGTGCACCTTGAAATCATTTGTTACCCCTCATATGGGTAATTCCCCCCTCACACCCAATCTTCCTCACGACTGATGCTAAATCATGTAGACTTGGGGGCACCCCTTCCACCTATAGTACAACAATGTATACTAGACCTTATCCTTTCTAGGAGAATGGAAGTGTATACCAACACCCATGACAGGTCATCACCCTTTATTGGGATCAACTTATCCAAGCACGACTTCCATGTTCTACACATTTAAAATACAAATAACCATTAACACCTTTACAGTTTATCGATGTATCATATATGATGGGGCATCCTCATGCATTATGTCCTCATCATATTGGAAACAACTAGGCTCCCCTACTCTTATCCCATCAATGATGGAGTTAAGAGCCTTTGATGGTAGAATTTGTTCTCCCTTGGGGATATTACCTAATCTCGCCATTTAGTTAGGTGGTAAGATGATTTTGATCAATGTTGTTTTCATGAATGGTCTGGTGGATTACAATATTCTCCTCGACCATGATTTCATCTATGCCATGATGTTTTTTTTGTATTCCCTTTTTTGAGCCATGATATCCTCACATGAGGGACACATCATCACCATTGATCAACTCTCCTACATTGATCCCCCTACTCAGGATTCTCATAATAGAATCTCACATCATGTTTCTCACATTGAGTCCATGCACTATATGTCCATTTCCACTAGTCATGCAACATCCACTCCACCAAAAAATGATCCCATGCCTCTTGAAACAACTCCTCACCACTTAAGCTTGGAGGTTGGGAAAATTCATTCATCCTTGGGGGAATCCATGCATGTTTCTTCCCCCAAACCCCAAAGAAACCATGAAATATCAACTACATTCTTCCCAGAAGATGAAGAATTCTTTGAGGCAACTACTTCTTGCTATAGCAGGAAAACCCCTCTACAGACTACAGAAAGGATCTAAAGTGTAGGTAGAGATAACCGTCTAAAGTCTCCTACGTTTTATCACTATCCCAACATTATCCCACAATCATACATAAAAGACAAGAGAGAGAAGGATCCAATAGACCTACCTTAAAATCCGTGTCCGGTGTCGATCCCTTTGCACTTGGTTGTTTCTTGACTGCAAATATCCTCCCAAGGCTGACCTGCATTCATAAAAAGACAAACAAGAAACTACAAGCATGAATTTTACATATGGATTAATGGGTTAGACATCATAAACAAGAAATTCAAACAAATCATATAATTTTAAGACATCATTTGGCGAGACGGAAAAGTACTTCTTTATATTAATCTCACAAAAAATCACTTACACCATGAGACCGACACTGCTCCTTGAACTTGGTCCTAGGCTCCTCTTCACCATGAACCAACTACTTCCACATCTTCTTCTCCTCTTTAGTTCTCTCTTAGGGATATGGTAAGATATTTCCAATTGGGGCAAAGGGGGATTGATACAATGGGAAAAGTTTCTTTGCTCTCATGCTTCCCCTTGCAATGGGACCCCAACTCCTTCTTTTATAGGCCAAAAGGGATAGTAACGGTTGGGTGACTATATATGGGCATTCAAATGGTTAAGTAATGTCCCAGAAACTAGTATCCTATGCAATTTTCCACATTTCGTGATATTATGTGAGTGTACGCGGGATGTAGTGGCTTAGAAAGCATGTCTATGCGGGAAGTAATGGTTCAGGGTGCATACACCTTCAAAATGATGGTTTTTAGAAGAGTTGTTCAATAATGGCTTGGTAAAGATAGCAAGTTAGATGGCCTGATGCCAGGTATGTATGTCAGGTGAAATTTAGGGTTATAACAGATGCTCCCTAATGTGTGAGGTTAGAAGAGAATTTGATGGCTGAAATACATTACAAATCTTCACCACTATACGACGCGAGTGAGCATAGCGACCGGAGTTCAGGAGGTGCCATCTGCAAAAATAAAAATTTGTCTCACTGAGGTGGGAATACCCATGCTCGGGATGAAATAAAATCATGGATGCCAATCAAATACACTGCAGATCCATGTCATATAACTATATAAAGTGTAGCCGCGAGTAGTACACAGTGGATATACATCTAAAAAATCGAAAGATATACATCTATAGTATCCATCTTCAAGAAGCCAATGATGCTCAATGGCTAGAGATGAGATCTTCAGAGCTCGAGAAACAACTTCAAAATCTTCAAAACTTGGGTAGGAGTGTAATATAAGTGTACAACTTCACTACCCAGAGGTCTTCGATGGCTCGTCAAGAACAAACAAGAGGATCTTGACGATCGGGCATTGAAATTCATTGATTTTTGAACAAGGACTTGATTGGTCTTTTGGGGTGGTTGAGCATGAGGACAAGAGACAAACTGCAGAAGGGCCGACTCAAGTTTAGTAAGAATTTCCTTGGAAGAAATCACGACAAAAGATGAGACTCAGGCAGCATGGAATTGACATACGTTCCCTATCCAGGAGGCAAAGCAAACTCTCCATATGTTTGGAAGGGTAACTAAACAAAGGAGGACACAACTCTATGTAGCGAGAATAAATTCCTAAGGTCATATTGAATCCTAGAGATTCACAAACAAATGGAAGGATGTGCTTTGTCCAAGGGTGGCTCATTGTGCTATCAACAACAAAAAAATACTTTTCCCTTCCTCTTTTTGGGGTATATTTGATTTTTTTGTCTTTTTCAATAATTGTGGAAAGTTTTG
Source organism: Picea sitchensis (assembly GCA_010110895.2). NCBI lineage: Eukaryota > Viridiplantae > Streptophyta > Pinopsida > Pinales > Pinaceae > Picea > Picea sitchensis. The sequence goes on along the minus strand of SNQJ01S0260412.1, from coordinate 8,613 downwards.
AAAAAGAATAAAGAATGTTATGTTACAAAGGAGGATCGAGTGTCATAGACATACTAGTTCCAAGTGCAAGGAACACATTGATTCTCAGAGAAATGGGACATATGTAGGAAAAGGACACTCTGGAAAAATCCTACATGGGTTAAGGTGTCAAGACGTAGAGGCAAAGTGCTACAAGGCTTGCGTATGAGGCATTCTTTAGATGGTTCAGTTGAGAGCAACATGGATCCGACATCAGGCCAAAGATGAAGGAATGCAAATGCGATTAATAAGACACAATGATAACGTCCTTCGATGTTATTTTAACGAGTCCAGAGAAGGTAAGCTTGGCAGTTTTTCATTTTTAGAGAGTCTGAAAAAACATAAAAGGAGACTCCACTAGGGTACCTTTTTTGAAGGTAGTCTAGTAAGCTCAAAAAAGGGGTAAACTAGCACCGAACAAACGTCTATTCAAAATCATTTTAACGAGTGTGACAAAGACAATATCACTCGGAAATGTTTTCATTTTTAAGGAGTCTGAAAAGAGATTAACTACGGACTCCGTAAGGGATGTTCTTCTGGACCAATTTAACGAGTGTGAAGAAACAAGGTCACTTGGCTATCTTTTCAATTTTAGGGAGTCTGAAAAGAGCTTAACTATGGACTCTGTGGGGGTTCCTTTTTCGTAGATTTATTCCCTCAGGCCCGAAAAAGGGGTAAAATTATACCTGAGAGTACTCTTCTAGAGAACCGAGGCTCCTAGAGTATACCTTTGTTGGTACTTTTGACCATTCGGACAGAAAAAGGGGTAAACTACAGCCAACCAGACGTGCCTTCAAATTTAATTTTAGCGAGCATGAAGGGAAACAAGATCGCTCGACAATATTTTCATATTTAGAGGGTCTGAAAAGGGCTTAAAAGACGACCCGTTGTGTTTTGGGAGTCCCGAGGGTGAGGTCAAGAGTGATAATGAATCATGCAAATGAGGCCCATACTCATAATCAGGAAAAACTAATAAGGACTCCTGAGCCTATAGTCATTAGTGATGACATGGACACCAAAATGCAACCAGGATCTACCTAGGGCATCCATGTATAGGTAGGCTCTACCACTAAATTATGACACTTCTAGAGCAAACGTGAGGGTTCTGTGTTGCAATTTGGTGGGATCGATCCTATGGGAAAGCGAAAAAGACAACGAGGTACAACAAGTGGATGTGGAACCCTGTCCTACATGCACAAAGTTGGAAAAATGATTTTTTACCAAAAGACCTTTAAAACTGACCCAACTCTCAAAAAACTTCCCAATACCCAAAGTAACACTTATCATAACATCCCCTGAGAAACTCAAGAACCATAGTAAATGATTTTCAAGCTAGAAAAAAATGGCAAAAGGGTCCAAAAAAATGACAAAAAGGGGCCAAAAAGTCTATAAATAGAAAGCTGGCAGCTCATTATCACCATTGTAATTTGAGAATTGACCAAAAGTCAAAAAAACACCCCTTTGCCAAATAGTTGATTCCAAGAGATTCAGCGGACGAAACAAACTTTCGTTTGGACCAGGTAAGTACACATTAACCTCCCTTGCATTTCCATCTTCCATTTTTTCATTTTTTTTTTTTTTTTTGAGGGTTGCTAACCTTTAAAGAGGTCGACCTTGTGTGTACGTTGTTTGTCCAAGCATAGCCCACATGTACACACATGTAGAAGAGAAGCTTCCCATGTGTACACGTGACTGTCCTCAAGACAACCCGCGTACACCCTCAATAAGTGGGAAATGCAAGAGTTAACTCTCCATTTCTTTATGTTTGTAGGATGTATGTGCATTGGAGAGAGAGGGAGCATAAGGTAATTGATTTTTTGGTCTCCGAGGACCCTGTTGCTATCGTTGTTTTGTCACAATGCGGGTTTCTAAAGTTCTTCCAGTGTCCGTTTATGAGGGCACAACCCAGGTTGCTAAATGCATTGATAGATTACTGGCATCCTGATGCAGAGGCATTCATGCTCGAGGGGTAGTCGTTGACTCCAACGACTGAGGACATTTACTTCTTGACTAGTCTCTCGAGGAGAGGGGATCCAGTCAACTTGCGTACCTTTCCCCCCGGGCCCCACAACATCGTGGAGTTGATTGGACTCCATTGTGAGGCTAGTACCGAGAAAGTGGGTTCTTAGGTGCCTATTTATAAGATCAACAACCTATCACTCAAAGTGATAGTTCTACTCATTAGGAAGATTACTGGATCCATAGCTTTACATCAGAATTCCTGAGCGCACATGCATTGTGCGGTACAATGCTTAAATGCATGAATTTTTGACTGGAGTACCACCATGCTATATTGCATGAAGAGACAATTGACAGAATGTCAGATACGGGAGCACTGTATCTTTGGGTTTGGGACCGTTTTGTGCTCCTTTTTCTTCAAGAGGGTACCTAGCCTTAGTCCTCAAGAGACTATACGAGGGCACGAGGCCACTCTCATGACGCTATGTAGATGGACGACGTTGATGCCGTGACATGGTGGGGGGAGGACCATCGAGGCCTTTGATGACAAATTTTTTGACTGGTGGTCATGACAGATTCCAACAATAGACGACTACCCCTATGTCAGGATTAACGTTTCTAGAGATCTTGACATGCCTGTACCTCCTAGAGTGGAGCGAGGAGAGATGGGTAAGTTTTCTTTTCAAAGTTATTTAATTTTTATGTATTTATATATATATATATATATGTATATATATCATTTTTTTGTATACCAGAGTATCTAATAGTTACATATCTGTTATGTACAGATATGGGACCAGTGCATCCAGCAGACTTCTCAAGGACTAGGCGGCATCCTTGACTGAAGGTAGGACTAGCTGGAGCCGCCAGACCAGCAACAACAACAAGAGGGTCTCCAGCTGGAGAGGCTGAGAGAGTATTGAGACAGGTAGAGTAGAACCTTACCATGCTCACTCGTACAGTCCCTATGGAGAAGATCGAGGATCTCCCACCATTGATGCAACCTCACGTAGTTGGGGTGCCACAGACCTGGGTCCAGCTCTTTCGGTATTTGGCGAACAATATTGTTCACTGCGATAGGGCTAACAGGCCCCTCATTTATCTAGACTACTTACGTTCTGAGAGAACCTCTTGTATATTTTTGAGGGCATAAGTCACGTGACTCTAACTGGACATATTTTTGAGGCACTTGCACCCACTCATGTACTCTGATATTTTTTTATATATATATGGATATTTCTCATCTTTTTATGTCTTATGGATTACATCTATTTTACAAATGTATTTGCATGTGCGTGTGTGTGCTTTTTCTTACATGTGTGCAATATGCCAATATAATACATGATTATCTAGGGTATCAGTGATTTGATTCAATCTCCTAGGAACATGGATATCTATAATGTAATCAAAACTTCATTCTAAGAGACGTACCCTAAGGAACTGTCAGTGTAGTGTAGGATCATAAATGTGGTAAACCCCATTTAACTGAGACACAACCAGTTGAGCATCTAAGTAGACCCGAAGGTGAGAGATACCATGTGACAAAGCATCACGAAGAAACTCTAAGACTGCACTGTATTTGGTGACATTATTTTTGGCGTCACCTAAACATATACCTCCTGAAGATAGAAATTGGCCCTGAGGTGTGAAAATCACCCAAGCTATAGAAGCAAGCCTCCGAGTGTGCCGGCTAGCACCATCTGCGAACCCAACAAACACCTCTGATTCACTTGACATCTGCCACAATGAAAAATATGACATCAAAAATGACACATCCATAAAACCAAAAAGACGAAAAACTAAAAAGAGAATGTACATGACTATACATATGGTATAAGAAGTCACCCGAGGAGACCCTCCTATGAATAATACTTCTTGAGTTAGAGCCCATTTCTAGGCTCTTCCAAATCATTTCCCTCAAAGTCCACCAAACGATAAGTTCCCTTCTTTAGAACCTCCTTCATGATGAAAGGTATGAACCACATGGGTTTGAACTTGCCTGCCCCCAGGGGGTCCTTATCTTGGTCATATAATAGGAGAAGGTTTCCTTCAGAGAAAATCCAAGGATAGACGGACCGATCATACTAACACTTGATTTTTTGTTTGTGAACATCGTTAGCCAAGGCTGCATCCTGACGCTGCTCATCGAGTTGTTCAAGATATAATAAATGCTCTTCAAGAGGTGAAGTCTCTGGAAAGTACTGCCAACTTTAGAGAGGAGATATGACACTCTATAGGCAAGACTTCTTCCAGCCTGTAAATGATTTGAAAGGGTGAGAAACCGTTTGCAATCTTAACAGATGTTCGGTAGGCCCATAATGCCGAATACAATATCAAATGTCAATTTGACCTGGACAAATTGATCGTTCTCTGTAAGATATTCTTAAGGGATTTATTCACAGCTTCCACTTGACCATTCGCTTGTGGGTAGTAGGTTGATGAATGTTCTTGCCTCAACCTAAGATTTGATGTTAATTTAGACATCATTTTGTTCTGAATGTGTCTTCCATGGTCAGTGACAATCTCTCTTTGGATGCCGAACCTTGCTATTATCTAGTTAAACAAAAAGAGAGTTGCGGTCTTGCCATCATCTTTAAACATTGGCATAGCTTCGACCCACTTTGTGAAGTAGTCTATTGCTACGATGATATAATGGTGCCCCCTTGTGGAAGGAGGCTTTCATGTAGTGTAATCAATCCCCCACTTGGTGAAGGGACCAACTGTGATGATGGGAACCATGGGAGCGGGGTGTTCCCTCATCTTCCAAGAGAAGATCTAACATGGGTAGTACTTCTTGACCGATTCAACACAATATTTGATTAATGTCAACCAAAATTAACCATCTCGTAGAATCTTTTGGGTTGTTTCCAACCCAGACAAATGACCTCCACATGCTCCGGTGTGGCAATCGTTAAGCATGATTTCTACTTCTTCATGAGTGAGACACTGACGAAGGATGAAATCTACACCTCAATGATATAGAGTGTCCTTGAGTATGAGATAGTTCTTCTCATGATGGCGTATACAATGACGTTCATCACGAGAAGTAGATATGGGGCACTTCAAAGTCTGGAGATAGACTAGTATATTTGTGTACCAGGGGTCCGAAGACGCGATAAAAAACATGTCTCCTTTGATAGGCGACTCTTCAGGTATAACATCACCTGATTTGATCGGAATTTTTGAAATGAGTTCTGCAAAGACTAACAATTTCTTGGATTTTGCCAAAACAAAATCCAAGTCAAATTCCTAGAGGATAACTATCCATCTACTAATATTTTTTCCAATTACATGTCGTGTCAACATGTATTGAAATGGATTCACAATGACAATGAAGGTGTTCTTGCGAAACAAAATGTAATGACGGAACCGTTGGACAACATGAATTGCTGCCAACGCAAGTTTGTCAATGTGGAAATAATTGAGTTCCATTCCAACCAGACCTCGGATCAGGTAATAAATCATGTATTCTGAGAGAAAATCATCCTCCTAAACCAATACCATATCGATGGTTGACTCCGCAGCGACCAAGTGCAATAAGAAATCTTTATTATAATTGGGTGGTCGAAGCAGAGGGGTAGATGTGAGGGCGTGTTTCAATGCTTCAAAAGAGTGTTGAGTGACTTCGTCCCAATGAAAAGGAATGTCCTTCTTCAGTGAACGCATAAAACCCTTTGTGATCTCGGCATAGTTCGCGATGAAACACCATAAAAAGTTCGCTTTTCCCTGTAGACTCTAAAGCTGAGGGATTGTGCACGGGGGAGGCAACTAAACTATCGCCTCAACCTTTAGAGAATCAACCATGATCCATGTTATCGAAACTATAAAACCTAGTAGACGACCCGATGTGATGCAAAAACCGCATTTGTTTGGCTTCAAGAAGATCCGGTAGTAGCGACATCGCTCAAAGATAAGTCGGAGGTGTGTGGGATGATCATCTCTCTTGCGATATCATGATGATAAATCATCGAGATAAGCCTCGACTATGTGTTTGAGGTCATGGAAAGAAAAATACATGGCCCACTGAAACGTAGCTCCAACATTTTTCAGACCAAAAGGCATCTTCCAATAAGTGAATATACGCCACGGACATTTGTTGGTCTTTAGGCTTGATCTGTATCTGATTGTATCCCAAAAAACCATTCATGAAAGAAAAGTCTTCACAACCTGCGCATTCATCGACTATCTGGTCAATAAATGGCATGGGGAAATTTTCTTTTGGACAGACCTTTTCAAATCATGGAAATCTGTACATACGCGAGTCATACCCTATTTTTAATTGATTGGAACTGGATTTGACACCCATTGAGTCAATTGGATGGGGTAGATAAAACCATCTTGGAGTAGTTTCTCTACTTCAACCTTAATAGCTGTTACTTTATTAGGATTGACTGGATGAATCTTCTGCCAGATTGGCTTAGCATCAGGATATGTCATGATTTCATGTTCAAAGATTCTTTGATCTATGTCTGGCATTTCCTCGTAAGACCAAGAAAACACATCGTGCAATTCTTTAAATAAATCTATGTATATTTGAATATCCTCGAGGGAGCAGTCCTCTCCAACGAAGATATTCTCCACGATGCCAAGGGTTCTAGAGATATCAATAGGTATCATTTGAGCAATGGTTTCCATATTTCCTTCAGCTTAAACAACGTGCGTAGCCAAAGGATTGATAGGACAATCCTTATCTCCAGTCACAGTCAGAGTGAATTCACCTGCTTCAATTCTTCCTAACTCTGGGAGGAAATAAGATCTATGATGGAAATCATCCCAGGGTCTATCTGGACTAGTCATTGCCTCAATAATCACCTCGTTCAAGGGCAATACTAAGTCTAAAGAATCAATATCGACAAGGGAACCTTGATCCCATGTAGGCTCGAGAACCGGATCCAACTTCTGTGCGGGAGTCGGATCAGGGTCGACGAAAGCTTGCTGAACTATAGAGTACGCAAATTCTGCCATGAACAAAGACATGGCCATGCCATGTAGCCTTGTCTCTTCCATCGTGGCTTACGGGGAAGGAAGAGTCCATGGATCGTTAAAGTAAGTCATGTGAAACGACGATATTTGAAAGATTTCAGCCCTAGGCTGGTCGGGGACAACCGACATGAAATGGAAATTGTCGGTCGAAGGTGGGTAATGGAAATTACCCATCAAAGGTGGGCACAAACTAACCCCTACATTGACGATGTCAGGTTGAGGGTTATTAATCATCGGGACAGTGGATACCCTCGATGAAGGGTCAGGACAAGAGAAGGATAACTTATCAATGGTCATGATCCAACCCTCGTGTGGAAACAACAAGACCTAGAAAAATGTTGTGACCATTTCTTTCATAGTGTAGGTCTAACTCCTTCCTAACAAGATATTGTAGTCGAGAGATGCATCGACCACTTCAAATTCGATGCACACGGTCTTCCCTCCTAACTGCATAGGAAAAGAGGGGATGATTCCATGTGGTCGGAACGAACAACCGTCGAAAGCGGTAAGAAGAGTAGGTGACAGAGACAAAATGGGTTGGCCAATGGCCTTCCAACATGCCAAATACATCATGCATGTCGAGGCACCCTCATCAACCACCATACGAAAAATGTTTCGAGTAAAAGTTTTCATGGTGTAAGCCACTACTATCTAAAACGCTACGTGGTAAGGAAGATGAGGTTTTAAGTTGGTCGTATCAAGCATGATCGTTCCTGGATTACAAGTCTCAATAGATCCTAAGGCTGCTAACAAAGCCTTTCTCTGGGAAGGGTAGCTCTGGAGGACTTCCAAATCTAACATCGCACAAGGGGTTTGTGACAAATTCTCCACCACAGAGTAGTTTTGGGTGGCCCTTGCATTTGGGTTGTGAGAAGATTTCTTGAATGCACCTTTGGAGATGCGTGTCATTGTTTCACCCAACATCTTCTCAATCTGGAGAGGAAGAGATGGGTTTTCGGCTTCTTTACCCTTATCAGAGGTGTTTGGCATTCTGTACTCGTGTGTCCTAGTCATTATGTCAATGATACCTTTCATCATGTACAAATTTGTGGACAAAGGATTACTCAAAGATGGAGGGGGTCCCTGAACAACCCCTTCCGTGCTTAAAGAGGATTGAGAAAAGATTTTCCCATGCTGAAATGGATTCGTTAACATGATAGGCTGTTGTTGTGCCAATAACGTTTGGGTCTCCGTAAGCTGAGGGCACTGGTGAGTCAGATGGTCTTCCTTGAAAAGATTATAGGGATACTTTGACTTCTTATTTTCATTGTTTCCCTTGCCAACATTATCGGTAGGTTTCTTATCCCCCTTACCCTTCTTTTATTGTTTCTTCTTTCTGTCACGTTGTTGGGTGGAGTTCGGGTTTGTCAATTTCACACTGTGTACATCTGACGTTTGAGTAGGGGGAGAATCTGAACCAGTGGTCTGGCTGGCCGTTGTCTGCTGTATTCGCAATTGATGCAATTGATTCTACAACTAATCAGTGGGATTCATTTGTGTTGAACCTAATATACCATCGACATGTGGTCTAGATCTCTGTCTGGTCTTGTCAAGTATCGACCGTGGTGCATCTGGTAAAACTTCGTAAAGTAAACTAGACTGAGAGTAAATTATCTCTAGTTGTTGAGCTCTCATTATCGCTTATTCTTCTTA
>SNQJ01S0260411.1:6587-17353 GCA_010110895.2 Picea sitchensis | reverse complement strand
TGTGTATTTATTTCCGTTGCGTATTAAATTATTATATCTCATATTTGTACTTATAATATGCATGCTTGTTGGTTATTGATGTGCATGGTATTTTTTGCATGTCTTTTATGTTGTAGTATGAATCGTGATTGTTACATGTAAGTATTTAATGATTTTTTATGAATTAATTGTTATCAAACATTTGAAATTATCCAAGAGGTTTGTTCTTGGTGTAGCATGTCCATCTTGTAGGAGGTTGTGTATGTTACAGTTTGGTAACAAAGAAAAATGGTAGCAACATTTCTCGGCTTGGGTGACTGGGGATGTTACACCCCTTGATCGACTTGGCCCTCAAACACTCCTCTTGGAAGGAACTCATTAACAAATTGACTTAGATTACCTCTTCCTTGACCTTTCGATCCCTTAACCTGGAAGGGAATATTTTCTTATCAAATATGTTCTCCAAACTATACCTTTATATCTCTTCTCAGTTCTTCCTTCCCCCAAATGGGTCCTCAAAGATATAAGGAAAATTTAGCGCAGTTTCCTCTGGGGGGTGACAAAAATACCCCCAAATTAGCTCTAGTCAAATGGGACAATGTCTTCCTTCCAAAATCTATGGGAGTCCTGTGACTAAAGGATCCTACCAAAAGCAATGAAATCCTAAGTGCAAAAATGTGATGGAATTGGCTTTCAAACAATTCCAACACCTGGGATCACTTATGTAATAGGAAATATCCATCTAATTAGGATCCTCATGATATGATTTGTTTCACCCAAAAAAATCAAGGCTCTCTCATATTTAATTCAACGAAGAAACAATGTAACCTCATCCAACAACATAGCTTCTAGTAGATCTTCAATGGTGCATATGCTAACTTCTATAATGACTCATGGAAACAAATTCAAAGTCTAGAAAAATATCACAACCTTCCCCCACAATTTTCTCATCCTCCCCTAGGAAGCTCAAAATATAGGTATCTTTGGCGAGTAGAGGATCAACAAGAATTCAGACGTTGGAAATCCCTTCAAAACCTACGCCTGTATCTTTCAGACAAAAAAATCAGAAGCATCGAGCAAGATCTCCAACAACACAAAAAACGAACTAGCCAGGACCCTGACAAGATATGATGGGGGTATCTCGCACAAGAAACCTACATAGTCAAATAACCCTACCGCCTCCTCCTTCCTTCCACACCAAAACTAGTTGATCCACATTGGAGAAACCTCTAGAATATTGGAACCTAGCCCAAGATTTTAATATTCATTTGGATGACTCTGCACAGACAAATATTAACTTGGGAGAATATACTCAAGAAAGGTTTCCCTAGTCCTTCTCACATCTCCCTCTACGATAACCATGAGGAAACTATTGATCAAATTCTATACATTTTCCCCCTATCCATTCAACTATGGGATAGCATTGTTATCTTATACATAATATCCAACCGCGTTCATGGAGACATATCTCAAACACTCAAAACTTGGGTATAAAATCCTTTGTACAATCCCATTATAAATAGTCTTTGGAAACTCATCTGAGGATTTATCATCTATAATATGTGAAAGGAAAGAAATCAACATAATTTTGAAGGCACCTCCTTCTTCGGATACCTCCTCTGGATGACTTGACAAGAACACTTTTTGGAAACGACCCTTCTCCACCCTTGGACATAAAGGGATTTAAAAGTTCCCCTGAATGAAATTTCCATATTACTCCACTAGGGAATCTCGTCAGCTACTCATTTGATAATTACAGTGTAGTATCATGTTTCCCCTTCCAGTCTAGATCTCTAGAGTTGTCCCCCTCCTGGATTCTTCAAACTCAACTTCAACCGTTCCTCCAAGGGTAACCCTAGACCTGTCGTCTTTTTTGGAGCCTTCAGAACTAGGTATGGAACTATCCCACATATCTTTTATGGAGCCATCGATCACGATAGTAATAATGAAAAATAACTCTCAATATTAATCAATGGTCTTCAAATAGATACTCATCAAGCTTTCTTCAGACTCATTATTGAAGGTGATTGTCAACTTATCACCTCCTCATCCATACGTCTTCAAAACGGATCTTGGAGAGACAAAGTATAACCTAGCTAGAGACTAGATCAACAAATTCAAAGGATTTATCTTCGTATGGATCCCTTGAACTCCATCAGTTTCCAACATGTTCAATGCAAAGCCAACAACCTTGCTGAAAAGATTGTGGATGTGGGAATCATTGAAAATCAGCTTCTCAAGAACTGGGATTTCAAAGATCTTCCACTCCACCTCTCAATTAGGACTATATCATACATGCTCTAACAAAATCTCCCACCCCATATGAAGATGATAGTGTGGTCCACCTAAACTCCATGAGTGTCACCTCCAACACACAGCTCGATGAACACATGGCTCTCTCCCCCTCCACCCTACATGCAATTTAAACCTGGGCTCAAATCAAGGATCTGGACTTTAATTCTGCAAGCCTCTCCTCTTTGGTTCCAACTAAGTCATAGTACGATGGTATCACAACTAGAATTTCACTTGATGTAGGCATTTACATCCCATAACCCGACCCTTAAAACCTCTATAAACCTCCTCTCCTCACTTGTAATGTTAATCCTTTGGCTCCTATTCGACGGGATTGACTCACGCACTCAAAGATATCCTAATATCCTTTTATTTCTTCTCTTTTCTAGTCTTCTTCTACCCTCGCTCCATCCTTGCATAAACAAACAGAGGTTATCAGAATCCCACTATTCCTAGATGAATGCATGAAACTCCTCATCTAGGGAGAGGAGGTCGAGTGATAGGATCACACTCTCATCCATACATCATCATTCAGGAAGGTTATGGGTGTTTTTTCCTGCACTCCATCAGACAATTTTTGGATGATGGGGAGGACGATATAACAAACCAGCATCCATCAACAAGGCACACACAGAGGAACTGTCGAAGCTACTAGACGATAAATAACTTGTTGGATCGCATCCTCCTCAGTCTTCCTAATGTTTTCATTCTGAGTCCTTCCAAATCACCTCAGTCTCTTGGTTCCCATGTGCTAACTTTGGATGGCCACCACAACAACTTGGTACCCTCATACATCACCCGCAACCAAATAACACCTTAAAACATCACCTATAAGAAGACTACATAACCTGAGTTGGTCACAAAGGTATCTTAAACAAGCGACACCCATATTTAACCCCCCATGCAGAGAGTCCAGAGGAGAAACTTGTCTTTCTCTTCCTCCTTCCTCAAGTTTACAGGACTTTCATCTAGAGAGGAAAAATCTAGCTCCACTAGCTCCTCCAGTGATGGCGACAATGAATTTTCCAATTGTCCAGTGATTGAAGAAATCCCCCCCAACAAACTTCCTCTTTAATTCTCTTGCTCTCATCTTTTTTTAGGTTTCATATGTTTGAATCACTTATAGTTTTGTTTCTGTTGAATTGTGCTCTGCAAAAACATGATATGGTTTTGAACACCTCATTTCCCTCAATGGGAAGGCCTATTTTTTCCTAATTTTTGACTACCTGGTTTCCCAATACGGGCATGTGGAGAATTTGTAGTTTCTCTTGGTTGTACTTTACTATATTTTTAATGAATTAGCATAGGTATTTAAAAAAATAAAAAATAAGAAAAATGCATGTCTAATGAAAAATGTTATAACATACACATCTATCAAGAACATTTAACAAACATATCTAACATGACCTAAAAATATACACATCAACATCAACATATAAATTAAGTACAACATCAACATGATCAATAGAAAAAAAACACCACACACACACACACATATATACAATGGACAATTCAAATAACTGCTATAACATATCTAGTCTAGCTGATGGGTTGATAATTTTCATATCTACAACAGTAGTGGAGGCCCGGTCTATAGTGGAAGATGATGGATGCTAGATAAGTCCTTCTTTCTCATCTAGGTGAGGTGAAAGAGAAGGATGAGGAATATGTGTTTCCTCCTTATGATATGGGTGAGGTGAAGAAGGAGGAGTAGGATGTGCAGAAGGATGATCACGACCACTATCATTAATCGATGGGGTACTAGATGAATGATTCATACTAGAAGAAGCATTGTTCCTATCATCGGGATCCCTTCTCACTGCTAGTATCCTAGAAACTTCAACGGTATGACACATAAGAGGCATCAAATCACAAGGCATATCCCTCCAAAGATCCAATAGTGTAGGATATACCTTGATGTCTCGCATCAGGGTAGGAAAGACTCCCACCTCAGTCAAAAGTGAAGAGAGTCGATCACCCAACTCCAACCTAAATTTGGTATCGGGCCTATGACGCATGTCACCATGTATCTGCACTCAAGGACCTTGACCCACCGTGGCCTCATGCATCATATCCTCATTGACATCTATTGGGGGAGGTGACATGTCCCCAATGAAAGTGCCAATATATACAAAATATATAGTAAAAAACAATAATTACATAGTTAATTCATTAAATGATTTAATAAAAGAAGTTAAAGAACGTGTCAAAATTAATTTTATTCTAATTAAGACAATAAAATGAAAATATATTAATTTAAACAAAAMAAYGATATTACCTCTATYATCTGGTGTTAAGAGGATGTTYAGACATCCTCTCCAATCCAAACCCATGTAAGTACATGGCACCATGAAGAACATKTGATCCCCTGCACTTCCTAGTAGCCCTAGTGTGTTTAGAAAAATCCTAGAYAGAAACTCAAGCTATCCCATCTTGGGAAGCATCGCCCCCCACATGTGAATCCTCACATGATTCCTTATCCTAGAAGGTTGAAGAAAAAAAACCATCCTTATCTCTAGAAACCTCTCAAAACATAAGAAAAAAAACTTTGAGGAAAAAGGGAAGTTCAACCTCCCACATATCATAGCATGACATTTTTCAAGCGCTATGCAAAACTATCGCAAAAAAATGGTAGACCATCTGATACACAGTGACCTCTGTACCAAAGAGTCAACATCATAAAACATAGGGCGACTAATTCTCTTCCCATCATTGGTAAAGTGGGGTGTGGTATTCAGTAAGAGTGAGAGGCACTTAAACTCCTCTACACCAAAAGAACTGATTTTCAATTATCCACCAGACACCCGAAAATCAATTCGAGATAGTACATCAACCCCAATATATTGTTGAGATTAGATGAGATGAATCTTAGTGGAAATACGTACTGGGAGATATGGGAACTAGGGAAAATACTCCCCTCTCCTAGATATCCCAGTGATAAAGTAAATATCCTCCTCAGCGGGATGGTACCACTTATCCATGCCCACATATAAATCCTGTTGATGGATCAAATGCACCAACAACTCACAATGCCCCTTAATGGATGTGTACTTATGATAGTAGTTAGGGAGGCCTACATCCCTCAAGAGAACACGATTCATTGTAGTAATAGGGTGAGGTTACAAATCCCTCTTCCTCTCCTTCGCCTCCCATTCTCGTACAACATTGTCCGGGTCCACCCTCTGTTCTCGTTGTTGTTGTTTCTCTCTTTGCTCATGTCTCTACATGATTAACATATGAAATACATCAGCCTCACTCATACATAAAACATAAAAACAACGTATTGAATGGTAAATTTATCTATAAATACGAAAAAATAACTTCCTTCAAAAAATAATTTAATTGCATAATTGGTGCGCCAAAAAAATAGTTACGCACCAGTGACGGTGTGCATATATATATATATATATATATATATATAGATATAGATATATATATTGTGAGCATCATTCACGATGCATCATTGTAAAGTAATTCACCGAACAAAATATGTTCTAATATGTTATGTGATGTGTTGGAAACAAATACCGCACTGTGGCGCTACACTACATCACATATGATTTGGTTTGTTACATTTATACTACGCACCTCTTAAACAAAAAAACAAATCAAAATTTTAATGCACGTAAAAAATTATTTAGAAATTATCAAGAAAAAAATGCATATACATTCACTACATGCATTGGTGCATGTCACGAATGGCGACGCAACAACATATAAACTTTTCCAAATTTTCAAGTACGAAACTTTTTGTGGTGCATTCGTTCATTACTATCGTACTGTGTATGGTGCCAACAAAAACATTACGGGATGTACCACAACACAATGTTACATTTCTCAATGGTACATTCAGTAACAATGAATGCCTTGGTCTGCATGTTTACCAATGCACTACATAAACATATATCTAATAAGGTCGGTGTGCCATGTACTTTAATGACCTGGTGTGTTATTTTTACTTTAATGCACCACCCCACCAATTATGTTATTTTATTCAGTGCGTCGTTAAACGAACATGTTGGTGCATTTATATTTACCAATGCACCACCAAAAAAGGTAATAAGGTATGTGGTTATCCCTATAAATTTACAGGTTTCAGCGTAGGTAGTTTTAGTCAAGCGCTTCGAACGCACTGCATATTATTGTTTAGCACTTAAAATTTCACTCAATTTTAAATTTTAATCTGGTGAAAACTTAAGTTATGAATAAAAAAGTAAATTACCTAGACATTTTTTCGTTGGGGAGGAATGGTTGTGACATACTAAAAAAACTAAATTTTCCCACCATTTAGCAAAATTTGAAATTAACGCATTGAACAATAGATGAAACGAAGGAGACTTTCGGTTTTAACTTCTTCTTGGGCTAACCCAAGTTCTGATCTCAAATAGGTTTCCAAAAATACCCTCAAAACTATCGGCCCACTTGGTAAACTAGAAGGAAACACCACACATAGGGTGCACAACGTAGTCTCACCAGAGATAGATTTTATGGGGGAATGCAATACTCATGTGTTTGCAGTCTACGAACAAGTAGGGATTGTGGGTGGCATGTTTCTTCCTTATGCATTATACTTGTTTATCATCCATCTACTTCTATGATTCATTCATCTTTAAACCTATGCATGCATTTTAATATAACAACTTGAACCATTCATTCTTAAGCTAATGATCAATAGAAAAGTAAAGAATTCATTAACAATCACACATGATACAAGTTTTATCGTGGTTCACCCACTCATAGGGATACGTCCACAAAGATCTAGATATTTTCTCTTTTATTTATTCTGTTGAAAAATATTGCACTTCATGCATTACATCTTCATTAATACAATCAAAATGAGGGTAGGAACCCTCTGTGAGGCAGACTATATCACACCATGCTCCTCGACATGTGAACTAACCCTCAAATACAAATGTATTCAAATCTTCTACAAGACTCATTACAAAATTTCTTACAATTATCAACTGAACTCTTGAACTTCCTAAACCTTTTATGTAATATCCCTCGGTCGAACCCAATTGTAAATGTAATATAAATGTACTTAATATGGTGAGTTGTTTTGACCTCATTTGGTAATGCACTTCATGTGGCATAGTGCACGCATGAACTGTGCAGTAAAATGATGTAACATGCACATTCCAGGATACTTCCCGTAGTAACTAAGGTGCACGCAGTATGGAGGACCACAAGCCTCATTTATATGATATGTGTTATAGGCTAGTGAGCCAGTTATTATAAGTTGGGATTCTTATGTTTTGGTATTAGGCCAGAATGCCTAGATGTCAAAGGTCAATGCACCTACTTTGTACATGAATCATGATTAATATAAACTACATCATTATGTGTAGACCGACCACGATAAAAGAGATGGGGGACTGAACTTGACCAGTTAGGGAAAGGGAAGGACAAAAGTCAAGGTAATATTATATTAATATTTCCTAAAGCATAATGTATGGATAATTATTTTATCCTAATTTCTAAAGTTGGGGACAAGTGGACCAAAGTAACTTCCAATATGAAAAGTGTTAAGTTGGGGAAATGCATTCATATCATGGGGAACTTAGCTCATTTGTTCACTTTTCATGAGATACCTTACTAGCAGCCTGACCATCATTCAGACCATAACTTGCATGAAGAGTTCATAGTGATTCTTTCTACACTCAGTTATCCAGTCAATGATTCCATGACCATTTTCACTCATGCATTCTGTTATCCTTGAGACAACCATTTCACCATTTCGAAGGCTGTTCCCATATCCCTTTTTGGTTGGTGTACCTGGTTAGCTTGGAGCAGGATTGAAGAAGCAGTTTTTCAGGCCTGTAAGAAATTCTCTGAGTGAGAGAATTGTTGGGGATTTATTCTTGAAGGTGACAAACCGCAGCTACAATGCTCTGAGACTTTTGGTCCGGCCTGTTTTTGAATCCATGGAAGGGAAGTGGGGTAGCCGAGGGACTGTTGACCAGAAAAGAGGCACAGTTCCTTGGGTGGGACAGGCATGTGGGGAATGATAAGTTGTAGGTTGTTAGTTGAGTGATCACATGAGATAGGGTATTTCCTATTGCCCATGAGCCTTAGCTTGGATAGGAACCCTTTACCCTGGGTGAAGTTCAGTCCTAGCTCGGGGGTGACTCACTATTGAGAGTGATGAACAATGTAGTCTAGAGCTGGGAGGTTCGTGGATGGTCTATACGCAATTGGTGAAATTTTTTCTAATATAAGTACCAATTGTATGATAAAATGATATGCTTCTTTGTTATTGACATGCTTATGTTACGGTTTATCATATATGTGATTATAATTGCCTATATGTTTATGGGTAATTCCCTGTAAATGTTGCATAACTGTAGTTACTGTTATTTCAGTATAAAAGTCGTATGTTACATAAAGTAATTGTTTGTTTATGTTTATATGTAAAGCTTTTGCAAGAGTGTTGTATGTATATGGTTTAGTTGCATGCAATCTAAAGAGTAAATTTATATGTTATAGCTCAGTTGACTACTGGGTATGTTACCATATGTTCCGCAGTAAGGGAACAAAAAAGTTCCCTAGAGTAGCCTGGTCTGACATGTAGAGGGTGGGAATGTTACCGACTGGTGGCAAAGCATGAGAGGTTTCTCTAGGGTGGCATACCCTGGCCTATGGGTGGCCAGGGGAATGTTACAAATTGGTATCAGAACTTCAGTTCAACACTGAGCTTGGATGGGCCAGAGGGCTTCAGTTCAAGTGAATATTCACATAAGAGTAACTTCGAGGTGACCAAAATTGGAGTCACGAAGTGTCCATGGAAAAGGTTGGCATGATGGCACGCGTAGTAAATTTTGGCACCGCGTAGGAAAACATTGGCATGCCAGCGTGCGCAGTAAATTGTGGCGTTGTACAGAATATCATTATGTGTGGATGCACGTGATGAATTTAGAATTACGTGGTGAGCACACACATTGTAATGTGCACATGGGGTGTGCAGGTATTTCTTAATGCAGATGAGTTTTGTTGGTATGCGCATAAGTATGAGTATAAGTTGTTTCGTGACATTGTATTAAGTAGTGTGCGCAGATAATTGGGTGCAATGGAATATGTTAAACTTGACGAGGTGCATGCATAAGAAAAAATGCATGTGGAATATCAGTGCGTGGTACCAAAATTGTGCGCAGTGGATATTGACGAACAACGCAAGAGTAGTGCGCGTAAGTTGTCAGTGTGACGAAGAAGAAATGAATAGTAGATTTAGGTGCGTGGAAAAGCATTTTACCTTGTCATATTGCTATGCACGATAAATATAAATTAACAGGTCAAAATTTAGTACGCTAGAAGTCGCTTGGAAAGTGATGAGTCTGAGTTTAAATTGCATAATAATAAGATAAAAAGAAACACACAACCACATCAAAGCATTAATTAAAAAGAATTATGAGTTTTTGTTTCCTCCGATTTAGACAGATGAAAATAAAATATAAGATTACAAGAAAAACTTATTATAAAAGAAAACAAGATTCATAACATCACCAGATAGAAATTATAATAAAACAATCTAAAATCTGTTTATGTATTTATATAATCGTATTAATCACAAAATTACAAAAGGGGGATGACAACAGTTAGCCTGTTGTGAAAAAGGTCGTTTAAATAACATGCCTATCATCTTTGGTACTCTTTACCTCTTATACCGACTGTTCAAAATTCATTGAGACATGCTTATTTTAGTTGAAGACTTACTTCAGCTTAGCAATCTCCCCCTTTAAGGAAGAATATAACCAAACCAGTTGATTGTCTCCAACACTTTCGTCCACTTCAGCCATAGAGTCCTCCTTCTTCTACCGCTTGCTCCTTTTCTTCTTAGCGGTTGGCATGTTAATGACTAAATCCTTCATAGTGGGATTCAGCCTGACTTCCAACCGTGAGTCTATAGTCATCTCTGTGTGAAACTTAGTTGCTAGAATGTGCGCAAGGATGCTTTCATCCTTATTCGCAGGAAAGTCTAGCATGTTTCTCGAATAACCAGTCTCACTCGATTTATCCATGTCCATGTATCCCAGGTTGTGGATACCAAAAGGTTTTTTTACAAAGAGTAGAAAGTCGAGTAGTTTGGATATTACTTCGATTATGGATACACAAATATCTTCATACTTGGGGAGTGGTAATTATAGAATTCCATTTATGAAACGTATATGGATTACGTACAACAATGTTGGTTTTCCATGCTCGGCCAATCCATTTTGAATGATTCACTTTTGAGTTCGTTACATGGAAGCGTTCATTTGATGTCACATGGCTATGAAGTACCGAACGAGTGAAGCAGGGTGATTTGACTAGCTGTCGCCTGATCCACGAGTGGTGGATTTAACATGTTGAGACACATGATACCGTGTCTAGGTGAAAGTGGTTTCGGCAAACCACCATCTTGCACAAGTGTATCTTTGAAGGCACTACGCGTCTATGTTTTCGAGACTTGGGTCTTATCTAGAACTTTCATGGTGATAACACTAGGAAATCAGGAGAGA
>SNQJ01S0260410.1:0-12270 GCA_010110895.2 Picea sitchensis | reverse complement strand
CAGAACTTCAAAGTGCTCTGGTTGTCACACTAGATGACGATCGACCGATGAAACTGAATGCCCAACTCAGTGAGAAAATGTTGTAGCCACATAGCCTGAATGGTTATGTTAACTACCCCTCTATACTCTGCCTCAGCTGAAGATAGAGAAATTGCAGTTTGCTTCTTGCTCGACCAACAGATAGGCCCGAAACCAAGACTGAGTGAGTAACCAGATGTGGACTTGCAATCAATTCTATTGCCAGTCCAATCAAAATCAGTAAACCTGATGAGATATAATGTAGAATTTGTTTCATAATGAATCCCAAAGGTGATGGTGCCATGTACATATCGAAGAATACGCTTTGTAGCCTTCCAATGTAGCTCATGCGGCTTCTGCATGAACCTAGAAACTGCGCCAACTGCATATGAGAGGTCTGGTCTAAAGTGTGTGAGATACAAAATCTCCACACTAGTTGTTTGTACAGTGTGTTGTCAACCAGTGGACTCTCCCCACCATCCTCAAGTTTGACTCTTGATAGGAAAGGAGTCGGTGCAGAATTTCAGTCTGTCATGTGAAATCTCTCAAGGAGATCTTGTGCATATTTGGCCTGAGAAATTTTGATGCCTGATGCATCTTGACTGATCTCGAGTCCAAGGAAGAAGTGTAACGGACCCATGTCCGCCATCAAAAACTTGTCATTTAGAATCCTCTTGACTGTAGTAATCGCTGAAGTCGAGCAACTAGTGATAAACAAATCATCAACATACATAACTAAAAGTAGAAGTGAATCAGTCATCCTAAGAATGTAGAAATTTGGGTCTGATTTACAACATACAAAGTTCTGTGACAGTAGGTAGGAGTCCATATTGGCATACCATTCCCTTGAAGCCTACTTGAGGCCATAAAGGGACTTCTTCAGTCGAAAAACCAAAAATGAGTCCTACATAAATCCCTGGGGTTGCTCCATGTAGATCTCCTCAAAGAGTTCACCGTGAAGAAATGCATTCTTCACGTCCATCTAATGGAATTCCCATTCCTTGGTTTCCGCAATGGAAAGTGCCAATCGTATGGAATCCATCTTTGTTACTGGAACGAAGGTCTCATCATAGTCAATACCATGAACCTACTGAAAGCCTTTGGTGACAAGCCTGGCTTTGTATCTGCTAATCTATCCATCCATTATGCTCTTGGTCCTGTAGACCCATTTGCATTTGACAAGTTTCCTCCCAGAGGGAAGGGGAATTAGATCCCAAGTCTGGTTCTCGAGGAGGGATTTGTACTCCTCCTGCATGGCAAATTCCCAAAAGGGATTTCTAGTAGCCTTGTCATAAGACTGCGGATATGAAGATTGAACCAAGAAAAGATGCCTGGAGGGAAATGGTTCAGTGGTAGTGAGTGTAACACGAGGCTCCTCGAAATCAGATCGACTCCTTAGAATCAAATCAACTTGGGCCTCTACTCTGGCTTTGCAACTGCATCTGGATGATCTGACTCTACATCTAACTATACTGAATCTGAATCTGATCATCTAAGTCCTATGAATCAGAACTCTCGTATGAAGAAGAGTTGGCATGTGCATGCTCATCATCTCAGATAGGTGGAAGAATGAAGGTGTATGGATGTGGCTACTAAGGTGCATGTGATACACTTTCCTCGAATTGGACACTTCGCTCAATGATGAGTTGGCCCGAGGAAATATCTATAAGCCTATATCACTTCACACCGTCGGGGTATCCAACAAAAATACACTCAGTGCTCTGTGGATCAAGTGCCTTCCTCTTTTCAGAGAGAATTTGGGCCCATGCATGTAAACCAAAAATGCAAAAGTGGGTCACTTCCGGTTTGAGGCCGCTCCAAGCCTCATAGGGGGTCTTATCCTTGACAGATATATGAGGAGTTCTATTTTGGATGTATGTTGCACAATTAAATGCTTCGGCCCATAGTCTCTTTGGTAGTGACTTTTCATGCAACATGCAATATGCCATCTCCTTTAGAGATCTATTTTTCTGCTCACCAACTCCATTTTGCTGCGGAGTATAGGGAACTGTGTGTTGCAACTGAATCCCTGTCTCATGGAAAATATTATGGATCTCATGATTTACATACTCTTCCCCGTTATCAGTTTGGAGGACTTTGATCTTCTTTCTGGACTGCGTCTCAACTAGGGCTTTGAAATCTTTGAGGTGTTGAAAGACCTCATATTTTTTCCTAAGAAAGTAGATCCAAGTAAAACGTGAGAAATCATCAACAAAAATGAGAACAAACCTCGCTTTTTTGATGGATGGATGTAAAAAAGGACCCATAAGGTCACTGTGGATCAGATCTAAAGGTGCAGAGGCTCTCTGAGACTTTCCTTTGTCAAATTTCTCTTGAGGGTGTTTTCCGAGAACACATCCCTCACATACTCCCTTGGAGAAATGGATGTTTGGTAGACCATCAACCAATATTTTCTTGCTAAGTTGTTGCATGTATCTGAAATTCAAATGTCCAAACCTTTTGTGCCATATCCTACTACTTTCATCAGCATGAATAAGCAGTAAAGTAGAATCAGGTTCAAGGAATTCAGAAAAAGTATACAATCTAGACTGATGATTTACATCACCGATAGAAACCCTAGAGTTGGTTTGCATGCCATATATGTCCACAGAATTTGGCGTGAATATGAATTTATTTTCGGTGCCATAATTCTTCATCTGATACACGGAGAGAAGGTTGACAAAAATTTTGGGAACATGCAACACATTCTCGAAGCTTCCGTGGCTGAGTTCAATCCTTCCTTTGTCGGTGACTTTGACAGAAGAGTTGTCCCCCATCAGAATAGGAGTACCTTTGCATGAATTCGATGAAGAATATACTGCTTTTTAGGCAGCCATGTGATGTGATGCTCCTGAATCTACGATCCAAGCATCGAGAGACATGTTGATGACAATCAAGGCATGGCTAGAATTGCCTTTCTTGGAATTCAGATATTATGGCTTCTTCTTCTTGGCACCCTTGGGGATGCGATCTCCAAGGTTGTTTTGTTGAAGTATTTGAGACATTAGATCTATTTTATTTTGCATGCATGCAGATTTTGGATGGAATCCTTTGTGACAATATAAGCATTTCTCCCCTTTTCTTCCCTTTTCCCCTTTAGATCCAGTGGCATCCGTGAAGGGTTTTGTGTACCCTTCCTTCTTCGGTTGTGCATGATATTTCCTTTTATATTTATCTTTATATTTATGATATTTGTGGCTTCCATCATGCACAGTGAGTGCATGCGCCCTTGGGCCTTTGACTGTGCCCATGTTGATGATCTTGGTTTGCTCTTGTGTCAGGGATTCAATAAAGTCCTTAAGAGAAGGCATCTTCCAGGTGTCTCTAGAGATGAATATGACATAATGGAATGTGGATATGAATACATAGAATTCATGACCATTATTGGAGAGAATGGTGAGAACCATTTGTTTCTCCTCCTTCGATTTATCAACCCCGCAAGATTTGAGTTGCGACAATAAATCCTTGAATTTTGTAAAGAAATATTGGATATTATCGAAGATTTTTGGATCTAATGTGAGAAGTTCCACCTCCATAATTTTCACCTCATATCATCCAGTTTTCCAAAGATCCCTTCCAAGGTGGTCCAGGCTTCATTGGGAGTCTTACAGGAAGATATTTGAAAAAGGAGATCAAGATAAATTAGACTGCAAATTGTTCCGAGTGACTCATCCATGCTATTTAAGTACTGTATCTGTATTCAAGGTTAACCTGTACAACCCTCTGGTTTGAAGATGTATGGCTATTTTTTCCTTTCATGAAAAATAGTTGTAAGGTGTAAGAATGAATTCTTTTTGGAAATCCATCTTTCTGTTGTCTTCAATCCTTTGTACCTGCAAAACATTTTGGTGTATCTTTTTCTTAGAAATCCGTTGGCTCTGATACCATGAAAATGTGTTGAACCTGCACATAATATATCTAGCTATAAAATACTACCCACATTTGCAGAGAGAAATTGAGAAAGAAGAAGAAGGAGAGAAAGAATGAAATAATTCTCATTAACCGTTGTGAATAATGAATAATTTACACATGATATACTCTGTATAACTCAATGAGTGCACACTGGAGGAGGAAAAATGCACCATAGTGGTGGTCTAGAGTGATCTGGACACACACCAACAGTTACGGTAGTGAACTGCCACCTAGTCTAGTCTCTCAAGAAGTTATGGGAGTGAACTCCCACCTAGTTGAGTTAAATAGTCAACTAGTCGTTAGTTAACTGACTGAACAGAGAGTAGTGAGGAGTTAACTTAGGGAATCAAGGGTAATGTTCCAGTCTGGTGATTATCCCAAGTAAAGTGCGCATTACCTGGTGATGATCCCAATGTTGCATGGTGACCAATGCAACATCTAAACTCAACTCAACTAGTCAAACTGAAGTGTCAACTGAAAGAGAATATTCTCTAGGTGGAATATTCTCCCCTAAAATATAGGAGACTGGATAACAACTAGTTATGAATAATAAACAAGAAAACCTTAGGAAAAAGAAATCATAGGTGTGTGTGAAGTAACTCCAACATTTTCATGTAGAGCTTATGGTAAAGTATGAATGGAGAAGAGGAGTTTGAGAAATAAAGTGTGCGTGGGTGAAAATGTAATATTATTATGCATACCATTTGAGGAGTGACAATTGAATATCATTCAAGGAGAGACGATTAAACATTAGTGGAGATCATATCTGGTGTTCTAACAAATAAATTTGGCATTCTAGCAATCGAAACTGGTAAAGGCGGATCTAAGGCAGAAGTAGAAGTAAGAAGATACGGTGAAGGTAGAGCGAAAGAAGAAGGAGTGACTGTCGAGCAAATCTGACAAAAGAAGGAGTGAGTGTCGAGATGATTTGGAAAAATAAGAAATAGCAAGTGCAGAACAGATCTAGTGAAAGAAGAAGTAAAGAGCGTAGAGAATATTTGGTGAATACATAAGCAACAAGAAGACCAGTGAAGAAAATTCAAATGAATAACTTGTAAGTAGGTTGGTGCCTACATAACAAATAGCTGCAGGGATTGATGTCTCATGTAGGTTGGTGACTACAAAAAATAGAGGGGATTGGTGTATCATGTAGGTCGGTGCCTACAAACAGAAGAGGGCATCCATGTCTCTTGTAGGCCAATGACTACAAAAATAAATGGGGATTGGAGTCTCTAGTAAGTTGGTTCCTACAAACATTTGTAACTGTAGGTTGGTGCCTACAAATTAATAAAAATAAGTTTTTTTGGTTTTCTCTCAAAAGGGTTTCCACGTTAAACATTGTGTCTTTTGGTTGTTACATTTATGTGATTGCTTCATTATGGTTTATGAATTTTAAAAAGAAAAATATATCCTTGTACTAATTCGCCCCCCAAACTCTCTGTATAAGTGTGTGCTCAACACTTCTTATGTGACTCATTTTATGTAGTCACATCTATGAGTCCCTCATCAAGTTTTTCTAAGTGAATGAGGCGTTCTTCTAAGGTGGTTGTATCAGGAAGAATCTTAATGGAAATATTAAGTGAGGAAAACGCATATTCAACCAAGAGAACTACTTCCACCCTGTGAATGAGTTGGAAAGGTGTGAAACCTCTGGCAATATTTATAGATGTTCGATATTCCCAGAGTGCTAGGAAAAGAATTAAATTTCAGTTAAACTTATTCATGTTAACCATTTGTTGGAGGATGGTTTTTAAGGACTTATTGACTACCTCAACTTGACCATTATCATGTGAGTAGTAAGGTGATTAATGTTCCTATCAAAACCCCAACTTAGATTTTAATTCAGACATCATTTCTTTTGGAAGTGACTGTCGTTTTTAGTGATAATATCCCAAGGTACACCAAAATTGGATATAACTTAGTTGAATATAAAGAGTGGTTCCATATTATCATCATTTGAGAACTTTGGAATGGCCTCAAGCCACTTGGTGAATTAGTCAATGGTCATGATAATGTACTTGTGCCCCCTAGTCAAAGTTGGGTGACATGTCATAAAATTAACTCCCCATTTGGTGAAAGGGATAATGATGATAATGAGATAGAGTGGAGTTGGTTCCCATGCATCAATTTTTAGAAAACTTGGCACATATGACATTTCTTAACTGCTTCAATGCAATCCTTAAAGATCGATGGCCAAAAATATCTAGTGCACAATATTTTTTTGGTTATTTCCAATGCAGAGAGGTGACATCCATAGAATCCACTATGACAATCATTTGGGTCTTTCTTAGCTTCCTCATGAATCAAGAAACAAAGAAAAATATGATCCACCCCTCGATAATACAAAGTGTCATCGATGATGAGGTAGTTATTTGCATGATGGAAAACATGACACCACTTGTCACAAGATAATCCAAGTGGGAACATTTGACTCTAGAGATATACAAGTATTTCTCCATACCAAGGTTCTCTCAAGGTGATGTGGAATAAATTCTCATTCAGGAATAAGTCATTTTTGGTGTGATCCTAACCATCCCGAGGTAGCTCTGACATTAATCAATTAAAGACAAATATTTTTTTGATTTGGAAAATGTAAATTCCAAATCGAACTCTTGCAAAATCACTATCCATTTGTTATACTTGCCTTCGATGACTTGTCTAGTTAAGAAAAATTGGAAAGGATTTGTATCCTTTATCACAATGGTTTTCCAAAGAAGTATGTAATATCATAGCCACTAGACAACATGGATTTCTTCCAGGGCCAATATTTCAACATGGGAGAACCTTAACTCAAGTACGACGAGACTCCTACTTAGGTAGTACACCACATGATCCTAGTGCAAATCATATTCCTAAACCAATACCATCCCAATGGTTGTTTAAAATGACACAAGGTATAGTAATAAATCTCTATTGTAGTCCAAAGGATTTAGTAGGGGGAAGACACAAGTGCTTTTTTCAAAGCATCAAATGGTATTTGTACAAAATCATCCCATATAAATGGGATCCCTTTCTTTAATAGGAACATGAACCCTTTGGTGACCTCAGTATAATTTGCAATGAACCTTCACAAGAAGTTAGCCTTTCCTTGAAGGTTCTATAACTAGCGCATATTTCATGGGGGAGGCAATTAAACTATTGCATCAACCTTTAGCGGATCAACCATGATTTCCTTATTGGACACGATGAAACCTAGTAATCTTCCTGATGTGACATAAAATATGCATTGACGTGGATTCAACTGAATCTTATAATAATGACATCAATTGAACATTACACAAAGGTGAGTGGGATGATTTGTCCTCTTGCACAAGTGAGAGGCCAAATCATCAAGGTATGCATTGATGATGTGTTTGATTTCAAGAAAGGAATATGACATAGTTCGATGGAAGGTGGTTCCAACATTTTTAAGGTCAAATGGAATTTTTCGGTAAGAAAAATTACCCCAAGGACAAATTAATGCAATCTTGTGTTGATCCTTGGGCCAGATCTGAATCTAGTTATAGTTTAAAAATCCATCCATGAATGAGAATATTTCACTTTTGGCACACTCATTGATAATCTAATCAATGAAATGGGTAGGATAGTTGTCTTTCAGACAAGCCTTCTTAACATCTCAAAAATCCATGCATACATGAGTGGTCCCTTGTTTCTTGTCAACAAGCATAGGGTTGGACACCCACTCAGTTAAGGGAACCGGGTAAATGAATCCATCTTTAAGAAACTTCTCTACCTCTTCCTTAATGACAACAACCTTCCTAGGGTTGATGGGTCATAACTTCTACCAAATAGGTTTCACATATTCATACATTTAATATCATGATCGATTATCCTGGGGTCAAGCTAGTCATTTCCTCATAAGTCTAGGAAAAAATATTGTGGAATTCTTTGAACAAGGTAGTATAGTTTTTAATCTCTTCCAAAGAACAATTTGCTCCAATCAACACATTTTCCATGATTTCAAGATTCCTGGATATGTTGATTGGCATGGTTTTAGATATGTTTTTCATGTTCCCTTCCGCATACACATCATGTGTCTTTATGGGGTTCACATACCAACCATCTAATCTAGGCATGATGATACTAAAATCTTCATTCTCCACTTTATTTAACTTGGGAATAAAGTATGAGAAATAATACATATCCTCCCAAGGCTTCTCGGTGCCATTCATGGCCTCTAGGATGACTTCGTCAGAAGGAAAAACCATATCTAAGGAATCCATGGTAAGGGTAGAGTTGGAGGTTGACATGGGAAAATTGAATTGATCCAATTCCTTTGTTGAAGGAGAAACACGATCAACATCTGCTAAGGCTCTTTGGATGACTTGAGAGGCAATTTCTATCACAGGAAATGGAATAGACATCCCTATGTGTCTATTTTCCTTCGACGAAACATAAGGTTCCGGTAAAGTCCATGGGTCTTCAAAATATGATGTTTTGAAGAAATTTGTTGTAGTTGTGGATCTAGTAGCAATTGATGAAACCACATACATAGGGGAAAAATATGTGTAAGATATGGGTGGTGGGAGATTAAAAGTTAGCATAATATCAAGGTACATCCCCACACCCACATTTTCACACACCCTCATGTATTATTAATCAATGCAACATTGGGTCCCAAAGTTGCACTCAGGTTAGGTCTACAGAAAGAAAATTGATCAATAGTAACGATCCTCCCTTCATTGGGGAAATAGATCAAACATAAAACCATTATGACCATAGTTGTCATGGAATATTCCCAATTGTGACCCAAGAGGAGATTGTAATCTAAGGGAGAATTGACAACCTCAATGTCTATGGACATAGTTTTTCCCCCTAGCTAAATGAGGAATGAAGGAATAATTTCATGAGGCCTAAAAGAATGCCCATCAAAGTATTTCAACATTATTGGTGATGAGATAATCTCAGGGGATCCTAGGGCTCACCAACATGAAAATGACGTGATGCATGTATAATCCCCTTCATCCACCATTGTCCTGAAAACTATGTGTTCCATGTGACAAAACTTCTATCTCGAAAGTGACATAATGGGGAAATCTCGGTTTTAGGTTGTCAGGGTCAAATTTATTAACTAAGATTTATTGGAATAAAAGGCATCGGTTCCAGATAGTAATTCCTTATGTTGCAAAAGGAATTAATGGATAACCTTCAAGGCATACATTCCAAAAGGAGCTTGGGATAAATCTTCAACTATGTTGTAGTTTTGAGCAACCCTAGCAATGGGATTATGTGTTGGCCATTTTAAAATGAATTTGGGGAGGCACGAAATTGTAGCAATTGTTGGATTCTCAATTTGTAGAGGGTTTTTCATTGTTGACACCGATGCCTCTTTTACTTAAGCATTAGTTTTTGGAGAATCATAATTACAAGCTTGATTCTAGATGTTAACATCTCGTTCACACATGAAAACATTTGACATGTTGGCCCCTTGTTGAGGGGCTCCCTGATTTCCCCCTTGTGGAGGTGTAGGGTTGTTTATAACTTGAGAAACCACATGCTGGCCTTGAGGAGGGAAGGGGTTAGTCAACATGATGGTTTGTTGATGGGTATCTCATTTTTCCAAAATCTATTGGGCCTCCTCTAGTTTGGGACATTGATGGGTTAGATGGTATTCCTTGCAGAGATTACAGGGAAACTTAACCTTCTTATTTTCTTTTTT
This sequence comes from Picea sitchensis, assembly GCA_010110895.2. Taxonomy (NCBI): domain Eukaryota; kingdom Viridiplantae; phylum Streptophyta; class Pinopsida; order Pinales; family Pinaceae; genus Picea; species Picea sitchensis. Next base: position 2,681 of record SNQJ01S0260410.1, on the reverse strand, counting down.
CCCCATCCATCATTTTTATTATTCACATTATTTACCACACCCTGCTTATTAATATTGTTCTTCTTCTTTCCTCTGAGTTTTTGGTTACCCTTGGGGTTATATGTTTGAATTTTATGGACATTGGAGGATTGAAGGGGGGAAGAGGTATAAGTAGTACATTGCGGAGTCGTGGGAAAATGTAAATACATCTGTCTCATTTGGTTTGTCACATAACTTGTTGTGGCTTTCTACATGGAACCAATCATACCATCGACATGTGGTCAAGGCCTTGGTTTCATGGGGTCAGCGTCTGACCATGATGCATTTAGTAGAATCTCATAGAGAACCTTCGATTGTGAATATATCAAATCCATCTGTAGGGCTCTAAATATGGTCTATTCCTAAATTGTGACTCATGATAGGCTGACATCCTTTGATATATATGGAAATAGGGACTTTAGAAACCATTCTAATAAAAATTCTTGAGGGATATGAGCTTTGATCATCCGACGCCTTCTCTTCCACTCCTAGATGTGGTTGGATATATGCATGGCATTGTTTTGTTGGAATGTAGACAAAAGCTTAGTCCCAATGTCATATCGAACAAGAAACTGAAAATGGTTTAATAATTTCAAAGCTAAGGCATCAAAGGTTCTAAATGAAGCTAATGTGATATCTATATACCACTTCACCACCAGTCCAATTAGGGTACGTTGAATTATTCTGAGCCTAATGGAATAATCCATCAGGGAGTTCAAGGAACATCAAAAAAGGAAATTCATCACATGATTCCCCAGATCCTATCCAACCTTTCCTTCAAACTTGAGAATGTCTGAGGGAAGTTTGGTGGGAATCAGGGACCATTTTAGATCATGCAACACTGCATCATTCATGACCTTCATTGAATCTGGAAGATTCAATGTTTCTAAGAATGGAAGTCTCCTTTGAGTAACTGAATTCCAACATCGGGCGTTTTCCTCATCATTTGATTGGTACTCAAAAGAATTTTCTAGTGCATATCTAGTGCTAGGCACTAAAGGAGAATTTGTTTGATATCCAATATTTTGAGAGGAGTAAGGGGGAACCTAGACAAAAAAATGAGTACATCAGATTTCCAAATCCCTGGAACGTGTTTCTCCCTGTCGACATTCCAGAAGAAGGGAAGTATCCACTCATTTGATTTCCAATCCTTAGGAGGTATTTCTCCCTATTGGCATCCCTAATGATGGAAAATCCACGCATGGGTTTTCCAAATCCATGGAAGGCATTATTCTCTATGTGAATCTTGTAAGATGGAAAAGCTCCACTTCCTAGTGTAGGAATAGATGTAGGGATGTGTCCCCTCCAAATGGGAAGGTAGGGAGAGGAGTTTATGAACTCCTTGTAGACATGTTGGAATTAGGGAATACTGAGGGTACACTTTTTGAGACATGCAACATCCAAAAATAAAAGGCACCCCCACCATACGACTTAGAGGGTTGGGTTCCCATACCATTGTTGGGAGAGGAAACATGGGTAAAAATTCCTCCATTCGAAGCTATTGAGGTGGGTGGGATTGTTACAGGAAAATCCCCCTGCGGATAGGTGGATTCCCTCTTGGATCCTAAATCTCTAATATCAAGACAAAAAGGTGCTAACTTTGGTTACTGACATCCCTTTAAACCTATCTAAACTAATCTATAGAGAAGAGGAAGAAGATGTACCTTTTTACGATGTTTGTCATCCCCCAGTTCCAAGTTGAGCTTTGATCCACAAGCTCTTCAATAGGTCCTGCAATCCAATCAAAGACAAAGCATGCTTCCTATTCGACTACGATTAGTTTGAAACTAGATCTATCCATTAAAGACAAGTTCATGTAGGCATACACAATCTTGAAGGAAACATGCCAAGCACATGTATTAATGAGAACTCAATAGAGATACTTACATAACTTTGATGCAGATGCAACAACATCACCAAGCTCTCCTTGTCCAACCCCTTTCTCAAATGATCCACAAACAAAATGACTATGCTTCACTTATTATCTCCCTTATGACATCATAATTTGGATGCCTTAAATGTCTCCCCCTTTCACCATGAGGAGGCCTCCTCATATAGGCTTGGAGGGGCCTAACCACCTTAGAGATTCTTGGGATAGGTTGAGGATATTTATCCATTAGTTGTGGATCGTCCATAAGATCAATCCTTGACCTCAGATTTGAATCAAACTAAATCCAGAGATGAGGGGGATTTTTCCCTAATTTTCCTCAACAGCCCAAGATTTCCTCAAACAACCCAACACTCCCCAGAATGGGGCACAAAGTGTTGCAACGCTCCCCCAAAGGAGGGAAAGGAGCGTTGACACTCCCTGACAATGGTTAGGGGAGCACTGCTCTTCAAAAATGACTTTTAAGTGGTCTTTTTCATGGTAAAAGATTTGTACTCTTTGTCATGTGATTTCTCTTTCTTAAACCAGTCTTTGACGGTGTCTTTGAAGTGTCCTTGTGATGTCGTTTGAGACACAACATAGGAAATATGACTGTATGATGTCTGTGACACTTGCGACACTTGTAATGACGACAATAGGTCATCATTGAAATGCATAATTTTGATGTGTAACAGATTGCCCCCCAAAGTGCGAAGTTAGAAGCCATAAACTAATGACTGAAGTACTTTGTATACTTTTTTGAGCAAGGGTATGGACTTGGAGAACCTGGTAGAAG
>SNQJ01S0260409.1:2778-15048 GCA_010110895.2 Picea sitchensis | reverse complement strand
GTGCTTCTGCACGATGGAAAGCTAGAATGCGTTAGTTGTCCCCCATGTTGGAATGACGTTATTCGAGATGTAATTTTGATAGGGGGAAAGCTAGCACATTGAATGATGATGTTTGAGATGAGCTTGTGCTTGTGCTAGGGGGAAAGCTAGCACATGCAAGATTTCCCCCACATTGAATGATGTTGTTTGAGATGAGCTTGTGCTTGTGCAAGAGTGAAAACTAGCATGCGCTAGATTACCCTCATGGTCGGATGATTTTCGAGATACGCTAGTGCTTGTGCAAGAGGGAAAGCTAGCATGTGCTAGCTTTCCCCTAAGGTGGAATGATGTTGTTCGAGATGTGCTTGTGCTTGTGCTTTTGCAAGAGGGAAATCCAAAGCTAAACTAGCTTTCCCCCATGGTGGAATGATGTTGTTTCAAGATGCACTTGTGCTTGTTCAAGAGAAAAGCTAGCACACGCTAGATTTCCTTGACGGTAGAATGATGTTATTCAAGATGAGCTTATGCTTGTGAAAGAGGGAAGACTGGCATGTGCAAGCTTTCCTCCATGCTAAAAGAATTGTTCGACATGCGCTTGTTCTTGTGAAAGAGAGAAAGCTAGGACGCGCTAGATTTCCCCCATGGTGGAATGATGTTGTTCGAGATGCACTTGTGCTTCTGCAAGATGTAAACCTAGCACGCGCTAGTTGTCCCCCATGTTGGAATGGTGTTATTCGAGATGTAATTGAGATAAGGGGAAAGCTAGCGCATTGAATGATAATGTTTGAGATGAGCTTGTGCTTGTGCTAGGGGGAAAGTTAGCCCATGCTAGATTTCCCCCACATTGAATGATGTTGTTTGAGATGAGCTTGTGCTTGTGCAAGAGTGAAAACTATCATGCGCTAGCTTACCCTCATGGTCGGATGATTTTCAAGATACACTATTGCTTGTGCAAGAGGGAAAGTGGAATGATGATGTTCGAGATGTGCTTGTGCTTTTGCAAGAAGGAAATCCAAAGCTAAACTAGCTTTCCCCCACGGTGGAATGATGTTGTTTCAAGATGCACTTGTGCTTGTTCAAGAGGAAAGCTAGCACACACTATATTTCCTTGACGGTGGAATGATGTTGTTCAATAAGATCTTATGCTTGTGGAAGAGGGAAGATTGGCATGTGCAAGCTTTCCTCCATGCTAAAAGAATTGTTCGAAATGCGCTTGTGCTTGTGCAAGAGAGAAAGCTAGCATGAGATAGCTTTCCCCCATGGTGGAATGATGTTGTTCAAGATGCACTTGTGCTTCTGCAAGATGGAAATCTAGTACACGCTAGATATCCCCCATGTTGGAATGATGTTATTCGAGATGTAATTGTGCTAGGGGGAAAGCTAGCACATTGAATGATGTTGTTTGAGATGAGTTTGTGCTTGTGCAAGAGGGAAAACTAGCACACACTAGCTTACCCACATGGTCGGATTATTTTCGAGATGCACTAGTGCGTGTGCAAGATGGTAAGCTAACACCTGCTAGCTTTCCCCCACGGTGGAATGATGATGTCCAAGATGTGTTTCTTCTTTTGTAAGAGGGAAATCCAAAGCTAAACTAGCTTTCTCCCACAATAGAATGTGATGCAGGAGCATCTCTCCACACAACCAGCCAGCCATCCAACCACATTAGCGCGCACGCATTCAAAGGTTGAAGAAGAGGCGCAACCTCATTTAAAATTTAAATGAATGTAATTTAATGTCTAGGCTAGTGAGCCAGGGAAGCCGTGCCTTTGTGCAGGTGTTAGATAGGATCGACTTTAATGCTAGATCGGCTGAGATCTAGTTCTGGATAGCAGACTAGACAGCCATTGAATGTAATTGATTAGGGTAGGTAAATCCTGGAGGGAAGCGGTCAATGAGACCCTTAGGTAAAAGAGATTTCAGATCCCATTTTGAGTTAGATGAGTTGAGTTGTAGAGACAGAGAGAGCTCAGGAACACCATTGTAAAGATACAGGCAATTTGCCATTTTTAATACAAATAGCAGTTTTTCCTACATTATTCTATGTTGAATGGATGTCTGTGTGTGTTCCATATATATGTTGTAAATGTATGTGTCTGAGTGCATTCTGCGGGAGTTTGTTTGATTTCAGGTTGAGGGTCTTTAAGGTTTCATGTCAGGAGGGCATGACAGAGTGCTGTAGACTCTGAATACCGGTGCATGAGTGCACTTCTGAACTCTGAGGAGTCAGACAGAGATGTGCTGACGCACAATACTGAAGTCAACAACTAAGGAGGAAGACCTCAAGGTTGTTTAACAACTTGGATGGAAGATTGTGTATGAGAACACAGTTGTAGACAGAATCACTGAGGATTATGTAGGAGCTCTGCCAAGTGGGCATTGAGCACATGCACGAGGTACTGAGGGAGAACTCTGATGAGAGTTGGAAAGAAGACCAGAATCACTGAGGATTCTAAGGAGCTCTGCCAAGAGGGCATTGAGCAGGTGCAAGGAGTGCACAGGAGAACAGAACTGTTGAACGCTCTGTGGAAGGAAGATACTCCACCAGGAGGGCGTTGAGAAAGTGTGCGAGCAGGCCCAGCAGAGGAAAGAACTCTTTGAGTTCTGGAAGTTATAGGAAAGGTCCACTCAGGAACTTTCACTGGGTTACTGAATACCCAGAAGCACTCAAGAAGAGGCTTGAGTAGAAGGATAGCCAGGAGGGCATCCATTTCATTCTCCATCTGAGGAAGAAGAAGACAAAATCCCCCAAGGGGTCTGAGTACTCGTGGAAGCTCAGGACAGATAGCACTTTGCGCACAAAGACTCTGCAGAGACACAGGAGTCAAAGAATCCTTAGAAGGGTTCAGAAGAAGGAGAAAGCTTAGGAAGGGTAGCATTGTATATGCATAGCGAGACTCAAGTTCGAGGAGCTCACAGAGGGAACAAGCAAAGGTCGAGGCCTTTGGAACCCTGGAATTTCTTCCAAGTTTTGAGAAGGAAGTGCAGAAGCTCGAGGGAGCACAGTTGCCATTATATCGAAAGAAGAAGATCTAGACCGTCGAATAGTTCACGTCCAGGAGGAGCGCCAGAAGAAGCGCACAGGAGAGGAGGACCGACAGCTGTCGGATCTCACAAAGAAATCCCGTCAGCCATTGGATCGGGAGGAGTAGCGCACAGTTTAATCTTTGGAGGAGGAGCGCATGAGAAGAACATGTCTGAGTCGTTCGATTGGGTGCAGGGGCACTGACACTCGTTGGATCTGTAGTAATCCCCATGGTGGGCGCCAACAACCATCAGTGCACCGAGGAAAAGTCGTGATGGAGGTCTGCGTGGAGGACAGGTGTCAGTCACCTGGGAAGAGTCGAGAATCGGGATATCGGAGATCCCGGGCACATAGGTTTCATGCATTGTAGAATCGTGATACGTAATTTCCCGACACCATTAGAGCCGTTCGTTCGGAGGACAAGTGGAAGAGGATCAAGCGTCATCAGCATATCGGGAGTCTCGAGACTAAGGATTTGAGGCCTATTGAACCCCAGAGCTGCGAGAAGAGATCACAGCCATGGATCTCAAATAGGACAGGTGTCAAAGATCTGTGACGAGTCAGAGAATTGGGAAATCGAAGTTCCCAGGGTCGAAAGAAACGAGACGTCAGAAGTCTCGAAATCTCGACGAGATCGGGATCGTCTGTTGGAGGGATGCTAGTAGATTTCGGAAGACAGATGAAAGGACCGTTGACAGGTCAATGCCCGGGACCCATCGGAGGACCGGCACATCAGGATTCAGAGAATCGAGGATTCTGTGGTTGTGAAAAATTTGCATTTTGGAATTGCGAATCCCATAGCCCCAACGGGATAAGGGAGCAGTCACAAGGACTGGTCACATTGGCCAGGGCTTGGCTTGGAGGGTCAAGGCTCATCGGGGATCGGAGGATCAGGAGTTCCGAGTACATGTGCATCTCGGCACCACAAACCCAGAAACCCCGATGAGAGTTGTTGCTGTGGTCATATAGGAGTTGATCGTGTGGACTAAGGGCTTAGCCATTTGGGCTAAGGCAACAAGGGAGCACATCGTAGATCGGGAAATTGGGAGTCCTGGGGACATGCACATGGTGTCATCGCAAACGCCAAAATCCTGATAGGTGCAGTTGCGAAAGAAGGTAAGGCCACGGTTGTGGGCGCATGGTCATGTGTGTCAGGAGCTGAGCCAGGAAGGGCCAGAGCACAAAGGACACATTAGGTTTTTGAAGTCTGAAACCCCGATAAAAGGATTAAGGCTACGGTCATGGAGGCAGGTCGTATGGACTAGGGCATAGCTGGTAAGGGCTAAAGGTGAAAAGGTGCTCATCGCAAATTGGGGATTAGAGAGTGTAGTGACTCCCGACAACGAAAACGCCGAAACCCCGAAATCCCGATATCAAGTAGGGGATAACCACGGCCAAGTGCAGAGACCGTGGAGGGAAAAGAAGGACCTGTGGATTGGGATTTTCACAGTGATTCCAGTAGGAATCTAAAGAGTCGCTTCGGGTCATCAATAGGGGGAAATTGAACGATCCTGTGAGCAGGAGGTCTGCCTAAGAGACCCTATGGGGAGATAGGTTAGACCTCATCTGCATCAAGTGGTATTGGATATGAATTGCTTGTCTATATATTTTAGGCAAGAAGAGAAAAGAGGAGGCGGAAGAAAACAGAGTTACTGAAGACTCTGTAGGTGGTTGCTTGCAGGTAGGCAACAATCCATAGACAGTCAGCAGAACTGTGAGAAGATGAAGCTGAGCACTCAGGATTGCAGGAGTGACAGCAGCAGATCTGTCAGGAAGGCAGATAGGAACAACAACATGGCTACTAAAGGCCATAGATCTGTTGAACGAAAGAAGCCAGAGCTGATGAGCACAGCACAGATGGATAAAGAGCTCGTTGACATAAAGTGAGAGATGGAAGAGCTCGAAATGAAGATTTGGTAGAATAAGAAGCCAAGATGGGTGCATGAGTGGCCCATGCAGAAGCCAAAGGAAAAATGGCCAGTCAAGGAGCTGATGGCTAGAAGACAACGTAGGTTGTTGAGAAAATGGCTGAGGTATGCTAAAAACCTCAAGGCCACCAAGGAGGAAGAAATGGTTCACATCTGTGAACCTGAGATTGGAGACATTCTCAGTGAGGATAATGATCAGAGATCGCTGCAGGATCTCATAGACTGCCAGGAGGGTAGTGGAAGGTTTCCAAATGGCCAAATGGGCAAGGGAACAAAAATGAGATCAGCTGATGATCTCAAAGACTGCATGGAGGGAAAAGAAGGACCTGTGGATTGGGATTTTCACAGCGATTCTAGCAGGAATCTAAAGAGCCGCTTTGACTCATCAATAGGGGGAAATTGAATGATCCTGTGAGCAGGAGGTCTGCTTAAGAGACCTTATGGGGAGATGGGTAGAGAAGAGGAAATTTTGGTTTTCCAGGAGGGCAACGAGTTGAGATCAACTGAGAATCTCACAGATTGTCATGAGGATAGCCAGGAAACTTTGCATTACCAGCTGGGTAATGATCAGAGATCGCTGAGGGATCTCAAAGACTGCCAGGAGGGCAGCAGAAGCATCGAAGACTGCCAGGAGGGCAGAGATGAACATCTAAGACCATTTGAAGGTCTCATGGACTCGGGGGTGAGTTCAACTCAGCAAGGAGTGCTGATGAAGATGGGATCAGTTGATCTCATGGTCTGCTAGGAGGGCAACAGAGACATCCCATATTTCCAGGTGGGCAGGGATGAGCAGATAAATTTGGATCAGCGAGAGGAGATGACAGAGAAGATGAGACTGTCTGATAGTCTCATAAATTCAGAGGTGAATTTGGATCAGCAGATGCAGCTGATAGAGGAGGAAGATCAGAAGGATATTCTGATGATTGGGGGAATTGGAGTATTCCTACCATTTTCCCAAGGGGAGGTAGAAAATTCTATTGTAGATGGTGCAACAGCAAAAGAACAGTCACAGTTGGAGATGACTGCCAAAAGGGAATTGGAGTAGGTGTGTGAGACTGCCAAAGTACAAGTAGAAGAAGGAAAAGAGAGCGAGCATTCTGAGGAATGGCTCATTAGTTTCAGCCAGGGGGATGAAGAGAAAGAAGCTGTAGCACTAAAGCTAGCAGCAAAGTCAGCCAAGGAGCAGGCAAGTAAAATTATCACTCCATGGGATATGGAGCTGAAGTTGTTGGAGGATTGGTTGAACAATCCAGGGCCAGCAAGAGGACTGACAGAAATTAAGCTGTCAGGGAAGGTGACTGAACAACAGGTCAGTCAAGAAGAGACTGCAGAGATGAAGTCTGCAGCAGAGTGGCAACTTGAGGCCACAGATGAAGATGAAGATGAAGATGAAGATGAAGGAGAATGCATGGGAGATCATAGCAATCTGCCCATGTGCCAAAAAAATTTGCAGCTAAGGAGACTGCAAAAACAGAACCATCCACTGGAGCAGCTGGATAAGGTGATAGAAGACATCAGAAGGCTGATGGTAGAGTCAGTAGAAACTACCAGCAGGAAAAGGCTGAGCAGAAGAGCAGCAGCAATAGCAGCATAACAGAAGCAACAACAGTAGCAGGATGGAGCGGATCGACAACTCCACAGATTCGTTTGGGACCCAGGAGGATTCCAACAGCTACAGGGGAAGCTCATGAGTAGGAGCTCATGATTTTTGCAGCTATGGAGTATTATGCAGGAGAATCTCTCCATGCATCCATCCATGTCAGCATGCACGTATTCAAAGGTTGAAGAAGAGGCGCAGCCTCATTTAAAATTTCAATGAATGTAATTTAATGTCTAGGCTGGTGAGCCAGGGAAGATGTGCCTTTGTGCAGGCATTAGATAGGATCGACTTTAATGCTAGATTCGCTGAGATCTAGTTCTGGATAACAGACTAGACAACCATTGAATGTAATTGATTAGGGTAGGTAAATCCTGGAGGGAAGCGCTCAATGAGCCCCTTAGGTAAAAGAGATTTCAGATCCCATTTTGAGTTAGATGAGTTGAGTTGTAGAGCCAGAGAGAGCTCAGGAACACCATTGTAAAGATACAGGAAATTTGCCATTTTTAATACAAACAACAGTTTTTCCTGCATTATTCTGTGTTGAATGGATGTCTGTGTGTGTTCCTTATATATGTTGTAAATGTATGTGTGTGAGTGCATTCTGCAGGAGTTTGTTTGATTTCAGGTTGAGGGTCTTTGAGGTTTCATGTCAGGAGGGCATGGCAGAGTGTTGTAGACTCTAAATACCGGTGCATAAGTGCACTTCTAAACTCTGAGGAGTCAGACAGAGACATGCTGAGGCACAACACTGAAGTCAACAACTCAGGAGGAAGACCTCAAGGTTGCTTAACACCTTGGAGGAAAGACTGTGTATGAGAACACAGTTGCAGACAGAATCACTGAGGATTCTGTAGGAGCTCTGCCAAGTGGGCGTTGAGCACATGCACGAGGTGCTGAGGGAGAACTCTGATGAGAGTTGGAAAGAATACCAGAATCACTGAGGATTATAAGGAGCTCTACCAAGAGGGCATTGAGTAGGTGCAAGGAGTGCACAGGAAAACATAACTGTTGAACACTCTGTCGAAGGAAGATACTCCACCAGGAGGGTGTTGAGAAAGTGTGAGAGAAGGCCCAGCAGAGGAAAGAACTCTTTGAGTTCTGGAAGTTAGAGGAAAGGTCCACTGAGGTAATGTCCATTGGGTTACTGAATACCCAAAAGCACTCAAGAAGAGGCTTGAGCAGAAAGATAGCCAAGAGGGCATCCATTTCATTCTCCATCTGAGGGAGAAGAAGAAAAAATCCCCCAAGGGGTCTGAGTACTCGTAGAATCTCAGGACAGATAGCGCATTGTGCGCAAAGATTCTACAGAGACACAGGAGTCAAAGAATCGTTAGAAGGGTTCAGAAGAAGGAGAAAGCTTAGGAAGGGCAACGTTGTATACGCGCAGCGAGACTCAAGTTCAAGGAGCTCGCAGAGGGAGCAAGCAAAGGTCGAGGCCTTTGGAACCCTGGAATTTCTTCCAAGTGTTGAGAAGGAAGTGCAGAAGCTCGAGGGAGCATAGTTTCCATTAGATCGGCAGAAGAATATCTGGACCGTCGAATAGTTCACGTCCAGGAGGAGCGCTAGAAGAAACGCACAGGAGAGGAGGACCGACAGCCATCGAATCTCACGAAGAAATCCCGTCAGCCGTGTTAGAACCCTATATAATAGGGGATCAGTGTTCTGAATTATATTTACCTTTTTCAGTCATATGTGTTCACTCACGACGCGTGGCGAAGGCGGCGGAAAGCACCTGACACTGACCAAGCATACAATGAGTACTGGCGCGCAAGCTTCAAAGTGAGTTTCGGTGTATTTTCTGGCAAAAAGGTGGATTGGTTCGAAATGGTAAAAGTTTAATGCTGGTGAGCAAAAATAAAGTTGGTTTGTTTGCCAAAATTTGGTGAATTTGGCAAAAATTAAAAATGGCCCCTCGGCCTTTACATTTATGCAGAAGTTTTATGAAAAAATTAACATAATTTTTAGCAAAAAGTACATTGGCCTCGGGCCAACCTCCTAAAGCTTGAAACCAAGGTATAAACCTCCTAAAGCTCGACACCAAGGTATAAGCATCGTTCAATACACCTGCAGCAAACACAAACCAAAGTCAGCGCCAATACCAAACCCCAAAGCCCAAGCCTCGGGCTCATTACTTGACATAATATATGACTGTTGGTTTATTTAAACGCTGAATGTGTTGTTCACCATGAAAATGTGGGATATTGCCCACTCAATGTTAAAAAAATATATATATAAAACGCAGTTGTTACCCCTTGCCAGATGTTCGAACCAATTTGCAAGGTGTCCAATGCAGAGGAGCTGCCAGGTCTAGGTGTCAGAGAGTTGAACAATCTTGAAGCTTTGAGTTTACAGGAATGCCCGATTAGTGTACTGTAATATGCCAGTGTGGAACAACAAATATGTTAACACAGCTTGTTCGATGGTTTCAAAATACTTTCCATGCCCAGTCTTTTGAAGAAAGCTCATCTACTCAGCCTGAAGAGAGAAAAACATTTGTCACCAAATCACTCTGTTCCATAGAAAGTCGCACTGGGACTATTGAAGAGGTGGCTGCCTTATCTGTGGCACTTGTTAAGAGTTTTAGGTCTAACTACTCGGTATGTTTCAATACTTGATGTGGCCCCTCTCAAGCCAGACACTGAATCTTGGGATGCTTCTGTAGATTGGAATTCTGGAACAGATACTGAAAATGGATGGAGTATTCTTCATATGAACACCACTAAAATAACAATAGCTAGTCTTGGTCAAATTATTGCTAAGTGTCCCTCTCAGGTATCTCCACAAGACAGAGTAACTGAAGATCGAGGAGACACATCCCCACTCTATCATAGGCTCAAATCAACAATGCCAAATGCTCTTATAGAGGAGACTTCCTATTATCCTTCGTTGAATTGGACAACAGAACGCTGTGCTGTCTGTCGTTGGGTTGAAGATTGGGATTACAATAAAGTGGTTATCACCAGGAATGCCAATGATGTCGATAGACATGGCTCGTGTTTTGAAGCAAAAGGAGTAAATTCAACCTCCCCAGGGCAGGCTGAAAAGACCAATAAAAACGTGAATGGCATAGCAAAGGAACTAAAGAAACTACACAGGGAATGCCACTAACTCAGTAACAGTCATTGTTGTCCTGTTTGCTACTATAGCATTTGCTTCTCTTTTCACAGTTCCTGGTGGCTATGGCTATAGTGTTTATGGAGATGCCACAGTAGACAATATTACACTGTTCCAAATATTTTTCATCTCCAATGCATTTGCCCTGTTTACATCTTTAGCTGTTGTGGTAGTACAGATCACACTAGTACGATGGGAAACAAAATCTCAGAGAAAGGTGGTGGGAGTGATCAATAAATTGATGTGGCTGGCTTTTGCATGTATAACTGTAGCGTTCTTTGCATTGGCATACATTGTTGCAGGCTGTCATGAGGTATGGTTGGAAATCATTGTTACATTAATAGGTGGCATAATTATAGTTGGTGTGTTGGGCATAATGACTTACTTTCTTGTCAAATTAAAGAGAAACTAGTTAGAGAGACTATTCAGACTAAGATGTGTTTATCTGCATGCAAACCAAACCGAGGATTATAGGATGGATGGCAATCTGATCCAGTGGATGTAGAGCTACTCACTAACTTGGGTGACTGTTGTATAAAAAGAGCTGAACTTTCATTCACATCAGTAAATCCTGACTAGACAAGCATTAATGAAATTTCGAACTTAGCTAGAGAATTTTATGAACGGTCATTTAGTGCATATGCGAATGCTTCTAGCAGATTTGACATTATGTTGGTGATAATATTTCCAAATTGCTTCAGAATTGGGGAGCAGGTCTCCTTTCATTAGCATTCGGTAAACATTGGTGAATCTGCTGAAGCATTCAAGCATGCTGAGGAGAAGTCAAGAAATGCTTCAAACTTCTCTCAAACAGATGCCAGAGTTTGTGTTGCCTTGGGAGAGCTTTTCAGTGCACAGGCAGACAAGCTTCTCATACCACAGATCATCAACCACAGGGGAAAAGGAAAGGGCCAATGAGTCTTCGTTGAAAAGTTTGCAGTGGTATACAAAAGCTTGCTATTAGCAAGTACAAACTCTGTTTGAAGAACAATGTGATTTAATGTATAACATGGCATGTACTGCTGAAACATGTGGCAAACCGGGAACCCGACTTCAACAGTCTCATCCACTTATTTAGGGAACAATTATACAGGTGGCAGAGCAATCCCAGGCTCTAGAGGAAAATGTGACAATTGGCAAATGACAACTTCCAGCGAGTCTCCAAGAAAACCTCCAGTGTTCAGTCTATTTGCCAGCAAATTTTAAACCTCCTCCAACATGCTCCAGATGTCGAGCAGCAGATATCACATTTAGTTTTCAGTTATTTTGTTGTTCGATTTGTTTGAGGGAGTAATCGACAGGTGTTTATTTTGTAATTGTTCTCTATTTTGAGAAACCAGAGGCAGAGCCCGAATCTTTGAAGGCTGGGGGGTTTTGGTTTATTATTTATAGTGATGTAAAAAGCATAGAGAGGGTTTGACAGGGGCTGGCATTAGAGGGTTTGACCTGTGGAATGTTTTCTATTTGGTTAGAGTGTGTTTCAGCAGTAGATGTCTTTCTGATTAGAGGCTCGACCTATGTGAGAGGTCCAGACCTATAACTTTTATTTTTATTTGCTGGAGCTGAGGGCTGTGTTTTTAACCAGAGAATGTCTCTATATTTTTTTTTAATGAATGATCAGTGATGGACTAGTTTTTCTAAAGGATTCTTGTGCAGTGATATTGGTGGAGTTTCTTCCTGTTAAATGTTTTCCTGTCTTCTTTATCAATTTGTTTTCAGTTCTTATTACCAGAAGGAGAGTAGCAGGGGAAGAATTTATCATCAGATACTCTACCTCTTAGCTTGTGGTAATCTTTATGTTTATCTTCTAAAGGCTTAGTACATGAATTCTTAGCTGCTCATGTGCCTAGTTTTTCCTCCCCCTTTCCTTCCTTACATCGACGCCATCATAACTTGATTCGATCCAATATTGCTACTATCTTGCCCTGTGAAAGGACTTTGTCCATATCTGAGAATTTAATCACCTTGTTTAAACATAGACCCCATTTGCCTAATGGCCCTCCTTACTGTCCCAAACTGACCATTTAAAAACCAAAATCAAAACCCTATACTTTATAGCTAGCCTAAAACCCATCGCTTACAAACAAAGCTAAATTTGAAAGAGAGATCCCTCTCTGAGTCTTGGAGGGCTAGATCCAAGACTCGAAGTGGTTCGAGGTTACCTCTGTGTTTGCCTCAGCAGCCTTAGGCAAATTACAGAGTGCTAACAAGCCGTTGGATCAGGAGGAGTAGCACAGAGTTTAATCTATGGAGGAGGAGCACACGAGAAGAACAGGTCTAAGCCATTCGATTGGGTGTAGGGGCGCCGACAGTCGTCGGATCTGTAGGAATCCCCACGGTGGGTGCCAGTAACCATCAGCACATAGGGGAAAATCCATGACGGAGGTCCACGTTGAGGACAGGTGTCAGTCACCTGGGAAGAGTCGGGAATTGGGATATCGGAGATCCCGGACACATAGGTTTCATGCATCGTATAATCGCAATACGCGATTTCTCGACACCATCAGAGCCATCCGTTCGGAGGACAGGTGGCAGAGGATCAAGTATCGTCGACATATCGAGTGATCAGGGGATCAAATTTGCTCAATTTTCAAAGTGCTTGGATTGAGACAAAAATAGTGCCA
>SNQJ01S0260408.1:0-12270 GCA_010110895.2 Picea sitchensis | reverse complement strand
TGTATACAATAATCATAGTCATTTTGCCAATTAAAATTCCAATTATTATTATCTAGAACAAGGATACTTAATGAAATATGGGATGTGATTTGGGTTTATAATGAACGTAAATTGTTATTTATGAAAAGGAATTGAATGATTACTTCTCTAAATAAGACCCATTCTTACCAAGATATTTAAATAATCGCTCCATATTCATACTCAACCATAGGTATCGTTAATAATGTTCATTGTTCTAGTTCATAACTTCTTTTCGAATTACAGGGTTTCTATAAAATCATATTTCTTCTGGAACAAAACATGGAAATAAAAAAAATGATGTTGAGAAAAAATGACGGCTTTATAATTTACATAAAATGAAATTATGGAGGGAAATGATAATGGTCAATGCTCTTTCCATATATAACTATCATCCATAAATCATCAACAAATGTGATCAATTCAAACCTCAAAACAAAACTCTATATTTTGTCTTTTGTATTCCTGAGAGTTAAATTCACCAAATAAAATATATCAACAAACAATCTGAAAACTCTTTTTTATAATTTCCCGTAGAAAGAATCATATTTAAAATTTTGAAATTTATCCATTTGAACCCTATTTTTCCAAAATAGTATAACCATAATAACAGAATGAATCCATTCCAAGGCACAAGAACTATTCCCATATTTATATTGATATACACATTTTCCATATATATTTCCAATTGTCATAACCGTGTTTTATGAAAGAGTTGCTTCACTTTAAAAGTATTTCCAAAAACGAGACTTGAAGCCAATATGCCAACCAAATTCCAGCCCAAAATATGATGTCGACTTCACACACAAGCTTGTCATTTCTAGCCAATACTTCCAACAAGCAATTCAAAATGATGACAACAAAATCGTGGAGGTTGAAGGTAGGGTTTAAATTTATAAAAGTGTATTCTTGAATTCCAAAGAAAGCGGGCTGAGATAGGAGTGCAAGTCAAAACCCTAGGTTTCAAATTCCTTTACAGACTTAACACTATAACTTAACATCTTTAATTGGATTTGGGCAATAAGAGGATGATGTATATGAAAGAAAGCAATCGAAACACACCTGCATGCCCCAACAATTATTACAACAAACTGAAATTATATTACAGCAAGCCTTAAAAGAATGCTCATCATTTCTTCTAGAAATAGATACAAAGGAAGTTAAAGTGAGAAGGGTGGGAGCTCACTGCATACTTCCATTTGATTTTGTTTTGAGAAAAAAATCCACAATCATAACAAGAAACCCACGGTTCCTAGCAGCAGGCCATAACCATAAAACCCAACATGCAAACAACAATGATGAGACTGTTTTCCTCATTCAAAATCTCTAATTCCTTTTAAACTCAATTTTATAAGTTAAAATGAAAAACCCAGGTCGAGACTCTCACTAGTAATCCTATTTATTTTGTATCAGCTTCATACAAATAATTTTCCATCCAGAGCATTTCAAAATCTATTCCCAACAAAGATTCATTTATAACAACCTTCGTTCTAACAAAATGAGATAAACTAAATGTAACTAAAATATGTTAATCAGAGGAAAATTTATTTATATTTTTGTTTTTTGTTTTTCCTTGCGCCACAATTTTAACTCTCAACATTTTAAAATTTATCTACTATTAACAATATCTAATCATTTCATCAACAATATTAATAATCATTTTAAATAAGTACCAAATGAATATTACAGTATACGTAATNTTGTTTTTTGTTTTTCCTTGCGCCACAATTTTAACTCTCAACATTTTAAAATTTATCTACTATTAACAATATCTAATCATTTCATCAACAATATTAATAATCATTTTAAATAAGTACCAAATGAATATTACAGTATACGTAATGAGCGATTCTTCCATTTTATAATGTTGCGCAACTAAGCAACCCTTCTAAAGGCTAAATTAAATTCTACATTCATACTTCCATAGACTAGAATAACTTAAATTGGATATTACTACCAAGAGTTACATTTGACATCAACATATTTTGTAAAACCCTGATAATTTCAAGATAATTTTCCTATTCCACCTTATATATATATATAAGTAATGGCCCATCGGTAATATTCAACATAAGTAAAGATTAAGAAGTAACAAGGAAATCATATAATTATTCTTGTCATTCACATAGTTATAATTTAACATCAATGGCCAAAAGGAGTTATTCCCGAACTCGTATGTAAATTACCGAATCAACCATTATTATCTAACCACTAAGTTTCCATAAGTTTCATCTAGTGATGCCAAAGACAAGGTCAACATCTTACTATCTTGCATAATCTCAATTCTTGAGTGAAGTCTAACCTGAAACTCGTTTAATAGATTTAAGGAACACTACTATGGTCTTCTTATTATCTAAATGGAGTTGCACATTTGCGCATTAGTTTTTCCTACATAAATGCCAATTTTCATTAATCATCATTATTTCGATTGCTTTTAAACAACAACTGTAAAAGTCAATAAGTTTATTCAAGGTTGTCGTCAATATCATAATCGTTAAGTATCAATTAGTCCTACGGATATAATTATTAGTAGACTCCAATAATATTAATTTATTAGATAATACAATAATAACAAACAATTTAGAAATTTATTATCCATCATTAACATAGGTTATCACACCAGATTAATCGTAATTGTAATTATTAACAAATTAGTGGTAATGCTCAGATATCACTATTGAAATATTTACGGAATCGTAACAACAATTTGTAATCCATTTGCTTTCCTGGTTATTCTACGTAATAAAATATATAAATATATACATTATGTGTTTTGAGTCTATTTCGAATTAAATAGAGTATCAGCGTACAGGGAGTAACTTAGTCCTGAATTTTAGGAAGATGCAAGAATTCTTATGGCAAAACTTATGGCTTCCCTCTATATAAAAACCTCCATAACTAAAACAAACAACATAAATGAATCAAAGGGGTGCCAACATATGTCGACTATCAATGAAGATCGCATAAGAACAAAAGTGGTGAATTCTAGTTGATAGTCTGATAGTTGTCAACAAGTTAATCTCCATAATTAAATCGGCGGGGAAATGGTTAGATGGATATAAGAATCCATATGTAAAACTACATATTATTTTATTTATTTATTGAATTATATGTTTATATCTTTGTAAAACATATTATAGTTGGTTGTCATTTAAAATTACAACCTCTCATTCTAAATATTAACAATGAATTGATATAGTTTTGCTGAAAAATCGGACGTACTGTACAGGAAGTTTTGTTAAAGAGAAAATCCAAAATAACTGAACCAAATATTAAAGTTCAAGTAAAACCAATCACACCTCTATTGAGAAACGCAGGAGTAAGGACTCGCACGATGGTGGATGATTCGATCGAGTAGCTGAGAAAAAATCTAAACTAGTTGACGTGAGGAATCACGTTCATATCATTTACCTGATCCGCCATGTGAATTTATTCCCTACGTTGACTACAATTTCAACTATTTTAATCAATTAATAGAGTAATTTGATCTATCTTTATAGGGACTACATAACGACAACTAGTGGAAATCTATTATTAAGGTAGTCGATCCAGACTTTAATTAATTAGCAATTGTATGGGTTAAAAACAGAAATGGTGTCTTCATATGTCTTGGATTTATCCTAATGTATTTTTTTTACATCGACCTTACTTTATGACTAAAGTCATCCTTAAGTTGCAGAATAAATCTATAGGTGACGTAGGAGAAAATTGCTAGCATCGCCGAAAAACTTACATGTTGTAGTACAATATTAAGTATCATAAATGATGTTAATATTCATTGCAAACCGTGATTTATCACCATAAGGGATTTATTAACAGAGATCGGTGAGGAACTAAACTCTTCTTAGAATCTCTTAAACGAGAGCAAGGTAAGAACTAAGGTAAATCTTTAAAATTTCGATCTAGAACAATTCGTCATTAAAAATATTTTTATTGCAGGAAGTTATGCAGATTAGAGCTACCAATTGGAATAAGTTTAGAACAGATGGTCATTTTGTAATCAGAACACACGTACCTCCAACTCAGAGTCCACATTTTCTCATGCAGAAAACACAACAAACGCTCAATTGAACACCGTCAATATTAAGGATGTGTTAGTTAACTCTAAGAAAGATTCAAGACTAAAAAGAAATTTCAATGAGTGTTTAGTAGACGAGGGTATTCAATCATTAGTAAATAGAATTCACTACCAAAAGTTTGAAACACACAGTTCCGTAACATTCTTCCAAGGCGACTATAAATTCTTACTAATCCACTTCAGATCTATATAATGCAATCGATTAATTAAAAATCATTTATGTACAATATCGTAGTTAAATTTATTCTTTTGAAGGAAAAATCCAACGAATTTCACACTGAAATAAGACATTGACTTCAAGAAAAGAAACTACTTTGTATTTAAGTCTTGTGAAAAATTAATCAACTATCATATAGTCTAAGATTGAGAATGTAGACTATACAATTTATTTTATTTTTTCGCTATCAGGAATCGATTTTATAATAACAAGTACCTTGTATATAAACTCACAATAAAATTATATAGATAAGTAATCAGAATTTATCACTAAATTACAACTTCTGTGAATAGTCTATATACTTCCAACTTGAATTTTTACATTAATATAAACCAAATATCGTAGCAGTGAACGAGATGTAATGCAAGAATTTTCTCCAAATTGAGATTTTGCGTCATGCCCTTCTCCGGGCTTGCCAATCCAATTTCACTGGTACCTCCCAGCCAACGCTAAGGGTAATTATTCTTCCCCCTTAGCCCCCCAGGCCACAAAGGGGCCACACACAAAAACCAGAAAAACAATAGCTCCAAGCTTGTCTTGCAAGGAAGAGCTTCCACTCTTTCTCAAGCTTGAAATCCCAACTCTCACAAGTAAAACACAGTCAAACCAAATTTTGGCTGCATAACAGTACTATCAAAAGTGAGATCCATTTCCCTTCTACCCCATTTCTTTTATAGGTAAATTCTCATTGACACTTGTCCACATGCACAAGTAATTCAAATTTTTAATTATTTTATTAATGAATATTCACCCACACTTGTCTCACTCTCCCCAAGTTGCACAAGTAATTACCCTTTTTATTTTATTTAAAAATCCATTTCCCCTCACATTCCCCAATGTGTTCCTATTTTTGCTCTTAGTTGTCCCTTTGTTCCCCAAATTCTCATTTAATGAGTGTCCCCTAACTAGATCTTAGTTAGAGTTGGATTAGGAGTCTTCTTTTAGTTAGGATTTGTGGGAGATTAACTCAAGTTGTTACTCTATGTGTACATCTATTCTCTCATGTTTTAATTTATTTATATTTTAAAAATCCCTTATTTATTTTCATGCACACATGTTCATTTTACCCAATCTCTAATTTTTATTACTCTTTTTCCTAGAGTTTCATTTTATCTCAATTATTTTAATTTATTTAATATTTTTATTTAGTCTCTCATTTAAACTTAGACTTAGACTTAGTCTTAAACTTAGGCTTAGACTCTTGTTAGGCTTCTGGTTTATAGTTTACTGATTAATTAATATTATGTTCTAACAAGGTCTAAATATTTCATTAAGTTCTCTAGACCATCTAGATTTATTGACTCACATTTTAATTACACGATGTGCCCTTCAAGACACACCTACGTGCTCCAAGGGTGTCACTCACCTTTGACTAGTTTTGGAAGTTTATCGAACCCTTGGAGTCAACACTCCACTTGGTTGACCTTGTGAGAGACTAAGGGATTCTAAGGAATAAGGATTATTCCTTATTGCGTGCCCCTTAGAAATATTTGTGAGCAATTGTCTCAGTCCACCCTCATGACATCGTAAACCTCTAAAACTAGGTAATCATTAACCTATAGTTCAGGTCATGGCAAGAGTGCTAGTAGGCTGTGACAGGGACGTTGCCACACCTCTCCCTCAAATGTGTGGCTTCTGTGCATAACCCCTTTATTCCTTATGTGAGTCGAATTAACAAGCATCATCAAGCCTGCATCCACTAACAAAAACAATGTCAATAATCCATATACATAAATCATAGTGTAATCAATCATATATTACATGTGCATAAAATGAAATACTCAAAAAAATACATTCCACTCCCTGACTCAATCTAGAGTCTAAGGAATTCCATTGATGCCATCAACATCCATAACCTTTCATGTGTCCTTCACACTCAGGATAAATCGTCAATAATATTTGTCAATACATGTACATATGAAAGTAACAATAAATCAAAATACACCATCATCATCATATATAACTCATAGTCGAATCTAAATCATAATGTACCATAACCTGATCACTTTCACGCAAGTGTCCTCAAAGAATAAGTCAATGCAAGTGTGCTCAGTAGAAAGGGATGTTACATACACCCCCTCTTGTTTTAAACTTCATCTCGAAGTTTGTACAGTCTATAAATGAAAGTAAATAAATGTATCTGACACAGATCTACATATCTAATCTATCAAACAAATAAGGAAACCATTGATGCATCTTATATGTGTCCTCACATGTACCCGAGTGTGGACTATAGTTGTCCCATTGGACCTTGACCTAATTGACTATTCAATGTCATATTTGTCGAGTGAGATGGTCCAGAATGCGGATTGGCTCCACCATTAGAGAACCCTCGTCTGACACCTGCAAGGAACTCATGTCAATAACATGTGATGGATCGCTAATATAATGTCGTAAAACAGATACATGAAATACATCGTGAATATTCCTCAAAGAATCAGGCAAGGCTAGTCGATAAGCCACGATTCCTTTATTTTCCACAACCTCGAAAGGTCCCACAAACCTAGGAGAGATTTTAGCACCCTTTCCAAACTTGATCAACATTTATGTGGTTTTACCCGCAATAAAAATTTGTCTCCAACTTCATAACTGCGGTCATTGCGATGCGCATCATCATAACTATTATGTCGATCTTATGCCTATTTAATCATTTGTCTTATATATTGCATCTGTTCTTCCATTTCTTGGATCACTTACGGTCCCACCAAGACCCTATCCTCAAGTAGATCCCAACTCAACAACGTCTGAAACGGTCTCCCATAAAGAAACTCGAAAAGTGCCATCTTAATTGTACTATGGTAACTGTTGTTGTATGAAAACTCTACCAATGGAAAGAAGTCCTTACATCGCTTGTATTGATCCATCATGTACATATGAATCATATCATCTAATATCTGGTTCATTCTTTCTATTTTTCCATTTGTTTTTGGGTGATATGTTGTACTAAAATTCAGTTGTGTTCCCAAAGCCTCTTGGAAACTTGTCCAAACCCGTCATGTAAACACCAATCCAAGATCATATATGATATTCCTTGGTACACCATGTAACCTCAAAATATTGCTAACAAATACTCTAGCTATGTCTAGTGCCTCATACACCGTACACACTGGAATAAAGTGTGCACTCTTCATCAAAGTGTCAACTACCACAAAAATCGAGTCATGTCTCCTTGCTTTTAGTGGAAATCCAATGATAAAATCCATCGAAATGACTTCCCATTTCGATTTAGGAATATCGTGTGGCTGTAAAAATCATGTTGGATGTCTATGTTCAGGCTTCACTTGCTGACATTCTAGACATCTCACCACGTAACTAACTATGTCCGCTTTCATTCCTTTCCAAAAGAATAAAGGCTTAAGGTCTTCCTTCATCTTTGTGATTTCCATATGAGCCATGTATATTGCTCGATGAGCTTCCCTTAAAATCAAACTTCTTAATTTGTCGTTAGGAGGTACATAAATTTTGTTTTTATGCCTCAAAAATCTGTCGTTGTCAAATGAATAAGATTCAAACTTCGGTACCATCATCGTATCTTGTCCGGTATTAGCCTTAACTTCCTTGTACCAATCATCAAAAGTATGTAGAGATAGAATTTGTTCTCGCAGATTCGTCTTAAGAGGTATTATCGAGAATATGTGTGGTCTTCGACTCAACACATCTGCTACTATGTTCATTGTTCCTTTAATGTAAGTAATCTCAAATTTGTATTCGCTAAGTAATTCTGACCAACGCCTCTATCTCGCGTTCAAGTCACTCTGAGTAAATATATGTTGCAATACAAAGTGATATGTCTTTAATTCAAATTTTCATCCAATCAAATAATGTCTTTAAAATCGTAAGGCATACACAATTGCTAATAAATCCAAGTCATGTGTGGCGTAATTCTCTTCATACCTTCTTAATTTTCTTGAGATGTAAGTGATCACTCGATCATGTTGCATCAATACTCTACCTAAACCTTCCTTGGATGTGTTTGTGCATACCAATAATTCTTTGTCCATGTCGGGGACCTTCAGTATCGGTGTTTTCATTAACAACTCTTTAAGATTTTAAAATGATTTCGTGCATTTCTCTGTCCATATGAACTTCTTGTTTTTCTTCTGCAATTTCGTGATTGGATTTGCTATCTTCAAAAAAAATTCGACAAATCGTCGATAATATCCTGCTAAACCCATAAAGCTACATACTTCTTGTACGTTCATCGGTGTGGACCATTCCATAATATCCTCTACTTTCTATGGATCCACAGTGATACCTTCTCTAGATATGATATGTCCCAAATAATGAATCTTTGATTAGTAAAAAGAACACTTTGATAACTTCCTGTACAATTTGTTTTCTCTTAGACATTGTAGAACCAATCACAAGTGTTCGTCATGATCTTCTTTTGTCCTAGAATAAATCAGTATTTCATCAATAAATACTTGAAAAACTTGTCCAAGTATTCATGGAATACCCCATTCATCAAACTCATAAATACACTCGGGGCATTCGTAAATCCAAATGGTAAAATTGTGAACTCATAATGACTGAATATCATCTTAAATGTGGTCTTAGGGATATCTTCCTCCTTGATCTGTAACTAGTGATATCTTGTTCTCAATTCGATCTTAGAAAACATAGTTGCTCCCTTCATCTGATCAAATAAATCGTCATTCCTTGGCAACGAATATTGGTTCTTAATCGTTGCCTTGTTCAATTGACGATATTCAATACAAAGTCTCCATGATCCATCCTTCTTTCTCACAAAAATAATTTGTGCACTCCACGGCAATACTCTTGGACGTATAAGTCCCAAGTCCAACAACTCCTTCAATTGAATTTTCAACTCCTGCAATTCCGGTGTCGAAATCCGATATGGATTTCTTGCAATCGATTACGTTCCATGTTTTAGGTCTATTGTAAACTCCAATTCTCTTTCTAGCAGCAAACCTGGAAGTTCCTCAGGAAACACATAGGAAAAATATGATACTACAGGAAGATTTTCTAGTCTGTTTGTATCCCCCCTTTCGTTTAGCGCTAATATGGAATATAATTTACACCCCTTGCGCATACGTTTTTGAAATTGTAGAGAATAAATAAGCCTCAAAGACACTCCCTAGATTATTCCTACAATCACTCTACTCTATCCCAAATCATCTGTCAAACTTAACCATTTCGTCTTACAATTACGTATTGCATGATGTGATTCCAACCAGTCCATGCCTATCACTATGTCATATGATCTTAAGATCATGACGTATAGGTTGGACTTCGTTACAAAATCACCCAAGTTAATGCTATAGTCCATAACCTTTCCTCCAACTTTTTGTTTGGCACCCGATGTCATTTCTACGTATCTGAACTCGTCCTACTCGATTGCCTTTACCTCAATTCTCTTAAGTGATGCACTAGAAATAAATCTCTTTGTAGAACATGGATCTATCAAAATACAAAAATTTTGATCGATGATCATACCTAACGTCTGGAGCACAGTGGACTGGTGCTCGACCTGATGGTTGTTCATTTCTACATGTATCATGTGGGCCTTGCCCAAATCTCCAAATGTAGTGAGTCTAGATGATCCATCCACCGTGGCCTTCTCAATTGAACAATCTCGTTGGTAATGCATCCCTCCTTGTGTCCAACATCCATTCTTCATTCCAGTGCTCCTAGTCCTCGAAGTAGAATCTATTAGCCTAGCAGTCTGTGATCCTAGTTTGTTCTGTTGAATAGGCCTAAATTGTTGGTGTTGTTGTGGACGATGTTTTTATTGTTTTTGATGTGGTGCTTTTTAGGGAGTCCTTTGCTGAGGATTCTTTCATCGCGGTGTCAAAAACATAGGTCCTCTGGGTGTATCACGGTGCCCAGAAGTCTGTCTAGCTGGTGTCTGATGTTGCTACGCTCCCGGTGTCATCTATCCAGTCGGTCTAGAAGGATTCCTACCCTGACCCCCATTGTTCATCTCTTCCTCATCTATGAGGCCTTTCTAAACTACATCATGCAACGTATGGGGCATCAGTATCCTCACCTTTTCATGAATGTTGAAATTAAGGCCAAGAACGAACTTGTTGACCTTCAACCTCTCTGTGTTCACATGTGGAGCATACCTAAGTAGCTACATGAACCTGGCCCCATACTTCGTTACCATATGACTACCCTATCCTAAGGTGTTGAATTTATTAATCTGGTTCTCAATGAATTCATCAGACAATTACCTCTCCTGGAATCATTCCTCGAACAATTCCCATGACACGTCTTCAATGACCATGTTTAGTTGAGGTAGGAGTGTCTGCCACCAAAGTAGAGCACTCCCTTTCAGTTGAAATACCACCATTTGGAATTTCATGTTAGAGGTGTAATCATGAAGTGGGAAGCACATCGCCATGTTATCCAACCATGCCTCAGTGGATAAGTTGTCCATGGCACCCCAAAACTTGGGAAACTTCACTTTCTCGAGTTCTTTGTGTATACTACTACTACTACCAGTTGGAATGCATTGTGAACCCTCATTGGGCACAGATGTTCTGCCCTCATCTCGATCCAGGTGGTTGATCAACACCTCTGACATCCTCTGGAAGGATCTCATCATACCTACCACATATCCCACAACAACCTGCTCCTACTCAGTAGTCTTCTAATTTCCCTGAGGGTTATATCCCTCTGGCGTGGATACTATCGAAGGAGGAACACCTCTTCCTACCACACCATGATGTCTACTTCCCCTGCGTCCTTTAACCATGATTACATGCATGGGAAATTTCAAAATTTATTAGTGATGCATTTCTAATCATTTTATTTAACACAGTGGAAGGCGTAATAGTCCAATGTCGCAGGGTTGAAGCCTCTGATACCACGTGTAAAAACCTTCGTTCTAACAAAATGAGATAAACTAAATGTAACTAAAATATGTCAATTAGATCTATATATATATATATATATATATATATATTCCTTTCACCATAATTTTAACTCTCAACATTTTAAAATTTATCTATTATTAACAATATCTAATCATTTCACCACCAATATTAATAATCATTCTAAATAAGTACCAAATCAATATTACAGTATATGTAATTAGTGGTTCTTCCATTTTCTAATGTTGCGTAACTAAGAAACCCTTCTAAAGGATAAATTAAATTCTACATTCATACTTTTGTAGACTAGCATAACTTAAATTGGATATTACTACCAAGAGTTACATTTTACATCAACATATTTTGTAAATCCCTAATAATTTCAAGAGACAGTGTAATCGGAACAATCAAGGTCAAGATCAGTCATACAATGAAAACAGTTCCTCCAGTCCTATGTTTATGGCATGCGTTGAAGAAATGCCTATAGTATCACCAGTTGAATGCAATATTGCTCAAGAAAGTCCTTGTGACATATGGTATTTAGATTCAAGATGCAGTAATCACATGACATGAAACATAGAATTGTTTTCTAGTTTGGATAAGTCATTCCAAACCAAGGTTACACTTGGAATAGACATCCAAATCACTTTCTTAGGAAAAGGAAGTATAAACATTTTAACTAAACAAGGAGAACAAAAGGTTATTCTTTATGTATATTATGTTTATGGTCTGAAGCATAATATGATGAGCACAGGACGGTTGTTACAGAAAGGATACATAATCTATATGGAAGATAATCACTTTGTGATTATGGACAGATATCCAAACAATCAGCTTATTGCAAGAATTTAGATGACAAGTAATAG
The DNA here is from genome assembly GCA_010110895.2 of Picea sitchensis. NCBI lineage: Eukaryota > Viridiplantae > Streptophyta > Pinopsida > Pinales > Pinaceae > Picea > Picea sitchensis. The sequence goes on along the minus strand of SNQJ01S0260408.1, from coordinate 252 downwards.
AATGTTCCCATTGACATTGAAACCATCCAATAATAAAAATACAACGCTAGTTTTTAGTAAAGAAAAAGATGTGTATTTAGACACTACATTTACAACAGAAAGTGTGGGCATTTCCAATGAAGAAAATGTTTGACAACACAGGTATTCCAATAGAGGACGAACACCTTCAATAACCACTCACATAACCAGATCAAAGATCAACACACCGATGTTTTCACGTGGTAAAACCCCTACGAGGAAACATCGACGGCC